>JACEFO010001654.1:0-19423 GCA_015342445.1 Digitaria exilis | reverse complement strand
ATGTAACATCCCACCTTTTTATGTCTACGAACTTGTGTTTGGCAATGGGAGGTTAAGTAGAAAAGTTAAAGAGAAAAAGAGGAAGAGAAAAGAGGAGGACGGTCTGACGAAACGTAGTCAACAATCAGGGGCCAGGATTGTTGTGAAAATTTTGTGGCAGAGGGAAGCCCAAGAATTTCTAAGCAGAAGTTTATGTCAAGGCTAAGCAGAATTAGTTGGCCGAGCGAAATGGTGTGAGAAAGTGTGAAAAGTTTGAGAGCAAGTGATGTTTCAAATAAATGTGAAGAAGAATTAAATGGGAATGGTACTAGGTTCACCGTTATCACGACACAACACTGGTAGCGGCGTTTCTCAAATTCTCGGCTGATAAAACTTTCTATTATGCATGCACCTTCTCAGGTCCGTGCTACTGGATCGATCATGTGTGGTGATATGATCCAATGCTTGTGCCGATACACCCCATTCAAGACTGGTCGTTACGAGGAACTATGATGAACAACTTTTGTTTGGGTCGCACGTGCAGCTGGAAACGGTCTGGCCTCACAGTGAGATAAAACACAAAAGCAAAATCAGTTCGAGAATTTATGTTTTCAGAAATGTCTCAGTGTAGATTGTGAAGAGCAGCAGGATTCGAATTCGTGCAAATTGTGTTTGAATTTTGAAGTTTTCCCTGCGCAATAACACTTGACCAATTTAGAACTTGTTCTACTGAAGTTGAATTTCAAATTTGTCTTCAGCACCAGAGCTATGTTCTATTCAAGTTTTGAGAGTAATTTGTGAAATTCAGTTTAGGTTTGTGCACTGAAAATTTGGTGGGAAGTCTGCTAGCAGTTGACTTTGAAGCTCAAATGACGACTTCCAATTCGAGCTCGGAATGAGGATTTTCATGGACAGTGCCAATGATTGAAAAGAAATGGTTATGATTCACTCTTACAAGTTTCATATTGGAAGTTTTTGAAGTTACCATATGGAATTGGGAGAAATTGAAGCTGCAATCTCGGGAAAATGGAGGTTGAAAGGGGGAATGGTGGAGCGTCACGGCAAGCAAAGCTGCTAGCCTTGGCGATGAGGCGGCGGGCCCACTTTCACCGGCCACGCGTCGTTCGCGGCGGTAGGAGCCAGCTGAGCGGGTCGAGCTGAAGGTGTCAAGCTGCGGTGATTCAGCCGCTGGTGTTAAGCCTCAATGGACCGCCTTTCCCTTCTCCCTCTTCGCCGAACTGTCCTCTGCCACCCGACCTCGCCGCCGTCGAGCCGGAGCTCTGCAAGCCGCCGTTTGAGCCGCTTCGCGTTTGCTTCTAGCCACCAAAAGCTTCGCCTTGGTCTCCTGGTTCGATTCCACCCACTGGAGCTCTTCTTCCTCATTCCATCGCCGGGCGCAATCAGTCTGGCAGCTCACGTCGACGGTCGCCGGTGGTAAGAGCTCCTCTCCGTTTTCTCGAAGCTCTGTTGTTCGGTTGAGATTGAGCCGTAGTTAGAGAGCTAGGTGGTGAGCTTAGATGGTTCTAGAGGGAGGTTGGTGTTGAGGTTAGTTTCCGAGGGGTGACGACGTTCTTCCAGCCGGGAACGGCGGTTCCAGCCGCCATGGCGTTGCCCTCCGCCATAGCAAGACCTGCACGGTGCAGCCCCGGCTCGGGCTCCTCCGGCCGGCTTGGGTGCGCGCTAGGGTGCGTTAGGGTTTCATGCAGTGCTCGATTAGGGTAGTGTTAGATGTTTGTCTCGCCGTTGGTTAAGCCGTGCGTCGCTCGCCGCGCGTTGCTCCGGGCGTGTCCCGCCATGGCGGCGTGGTGCGCTCGGTCGTGAATTTGCGGGAATTCTGTGCGCGTTGCGCGGCTAGGGGTGTGCGTGAGAGTGTTTGCTAGGCTCGGTGAAGCTTGGAAGCCGGTTGTGAGCTCGGTTGGTGGGCTGTGCTCGCCGGAGTGCGCACGGCCACCGGAGCTCCGCCGCCGTGCCGCGGGGGAACTAAGGGTTAGGGTTCTCCGAGCAAGCTTTAGGCCTAGAATGGATGCGCGGGGGTGTAAATAGGCCCTAGGACTAGATGTGATCGTCGGAGGACCTCGCCGCCGGCGAAGCGTGCGGGGTCAACGCCGGCGAGGCGCTTGGTCCGCGCGGGGACTCTGTCCCGCGTGGGCAAGGGCTTCGCTGGGGAAGAGAAGGAAAGCCGGGGGGGTTTTTGTAAAGACCATTTTAGTTTTTAGAAACAGGTTTAAATTATGTTTATTCACTGTTTTAATTCTAGAAAATTATAGAAAAATCAGAAAAAAATGTGAAATTTTTTTTAATAATTTCCTTTAGATTTTCCTTTATTTGTATAAAAATGCTAACCATTAAGTTTGTAGTAATTAGAATTTAATAATAACACCATCTTAGAAAATAATTATTAAAAATGGCTAAAATGATGCTAAAAATATTCTAAAATAGGATTTAGTCTTGTAAGCACTTTTATAGGTAAATAAAGGATTTAGGTTTTGTGTAGAAAATAATTCGAGCATCCTTAGCAATTCTTCTTAATAAAATCAATAAAATAAATAAGGATTAATTTTACCCACTTTATAAAATAACTTTTTCTTTGGGAAAGGTCTAGGTATCTTTGTTGGCTTGCAACTGTATCGAGAAGTGAGCTTTGTGTTATGTTTACAAACTTTTGCATCTCTCATCACTAACTTGCATCGCATATAGAGTCTGAAGCTTCGGAAGTGGAGTACGTGGATTTCTCAGACGATCCAGTTTCAGTACGAGGAGATTCTCGTGGTTGCTCAGGAGTCTCAGGGAAGCCGTCGAGACCGCTAATCTTTTTTGAAACCCAAGGCAAGCCCCGGATTGCATCTTTACCTACTTTATTTCAACAGATCACGAGTCCAAAGGTTATGATTTTTATGTGTGCATTAGGTTAGGAGTTGAATGCAAAACCCTTGATGCATGAACTACTCCTTGGTAGAACTACCTTTGCTAGGGCAATTAAGTAAAATGTTTAGAGAACAACTACTTAGCTATGCTTTGCCAGGTTCTAGTTATAAAAATGATGAGCTAGGTTCTCACTAATCAGAGATGAATCATATATGAGATACTGAAGAGAGAGTGGGCAGAGGGTGATAGAACGGATTGAGGTAGACTCGATCTCTAGCTCTGCCTACTAGATAAAATCACTAAAGGACCGTTCCGTTGTTTAAGCAATTGATCGAGTGATTCTACCTGGTTTCTTACTGGGTAATGGGGCCAGTAAAGCCAACTAGATTAGCTGGCTCGTTGATTGGAAATATCGCTTACCGGTGCTTGCTGGGTCGGAGAAAGGCGGGATCGTCATCTGGAACTCACGGGGTGGTCGCCAGACGTGGGGCCCACGTGGGGATGCGTTCCCGGGTTCGGGTAAGGATATTTCCGGTCTTTGGCCCAAACTAATTGAAAGGTTGTTACGGACAGCTGGCGCAGCTGTACGTGGCTGGTGGCTAGGTATCTCCTGCAGGATGTATATGGATCCGGATCAACACTACTCTTGGTTATGAGTGCACTTGATCAAATTTTAAACATCGTAGAGGAAACAAGTTAAACTAGTATATGTGAGTGATTCAAAATGCTGGTTGAACCTAGTATCACTTGAGTGAAAAAGGCATTTACCACTTAGTTAACTAGCTAATACTAAATGGAAATAAAACTGCTTTATATAAGGACTCATTACTAGTAAGCTTTTCCGCAAGGGTCAAGTCAGCCAAACAACCACCAAAAGCCTAATCATTCTCCTTGAGAGTCTTTTCTTTGGTAAGACGGGTAAGTCTTGCTGAGTACCTTCGTACTCAGGGTTCTTCCCTTTCTGTTTTTCCAGAGGAGGTTCCACAGGCCGAAGGAGAGGAGGAAGGCCAGAAGTCCTAGAGCATCGGAGGTCCCGGATGACTCTAGATGTTAGAAGTATCTAGTTCTACTTTACTCCTCTTGTATAAATCTAGTTGTATCTTGGACCTTAGAACTTTGGTTTGTCGTTAAGGTTATTTCATGTAACATCCCACCCTTTTTATGTCTACGAACTTGTGTTTGGCATGGGAGGTTAAGTAGAAAGTTAAAGAGAAAAAGAGGAAGAGAAAAGAGGAATGGTTGACTAAAGTCAACAAAGGGGCCAGATTTGAAAATTTTGTGAACCCAAGGAATTTCTAAGTGAAGTTTATAAGCTAAGCAAATTAGTTGGCCAGCAATGGTGTGAAAAGTTTGAGAAGTGATGTTTCAAATAAATGGAAGAAGAAAAATGGGAAATGGTACTATTCACCGTCCGACACAACACTTAGCCGTTTTCAAATTCCGGCTGAAATTTCATATTATGCAGCAACCTTCAGGTCACGTTTACGGTCCGATCTGTGGGTTGTATGATCAATGTGCCTTAAACAAAGTTGTTAAGGGAACTATGATGAACAACTTTTGTTTTTGGGTCGCACGCAGAAACGGTCTGGATCAAGGAGAAAAACACAAAAGAAAATCAGTCAGATTATGTTTTCAGAAATTTCAGTGTAATTGACAGCAGATTCGAATTCGTGCAAATTGAGTTTGAATTTGAAGTTTTCTGCAAAAACTTCCAATTAGGAAGTTGTTCTACTGAAGTTGAATTTCAAATTGTCTTCAGCACCAGAGGCATGTTCTATTCAAGTTTGAGAGTAATTTGTGAAATTCAGTTAGGGTTCTGAAAATTGGGGGAAGTTGCAGCAGTGACTTTGAAGCTCAAATTCGACTTCAATTCGAGCTCGGATGAGGGAAGTGCCAATGTATGAAATGAAATTGGATGATCCATCTACAAGTTTCATATTGGAAGTTTTTGAAGTTACCATATGGAATTGGGAGAAATTGAAGCTGCAATCTCGGGAAAAATGGAGGTTGAAAGGGGGAAATGGTGACGTCACGGCAAGCAAGCTGCTGCCGGCGTCGAGCGGCGGCCCACTTCACCGGCCACGCGTCGGTCGCGGTAGGAGCCAGCTCGAGCGGCGTCGCAGCTGAAGGTGTCAAGCTGCGGGTGATCTCAGCCGCTGTTAAAGCCTCAATGACCGCCTTTCCTTCTCCCTCTTCGCCGCACTGCTCCTCTGCCCACCGACCCTCGCCGCCGTCGAGCCGGAGCTCTGCAGCCGCCGTTTGAGCCGCTCCGCGTTTGCTTCTAGCCACCAAAGCTTCGCCTTGGTCCTCCTGGTTCGATTCCACCCACTGGTGCTCTTCTTCCCTCATTCCATCGCCCGGCGCAATCAAGTCTGGGAGCTCACCGTCGACGGTCGCCGGGGTAAGAGCTCCTCTCCCGTTCTCGAGCTTGTGTCGTTGAGTTGGCCAGAGTTAGAGAGCTAGGTGGTGAGGCTTAGTGGTCTAGAAGGAGGTTTGGAGGGTTAGTCCGTGGGGTGCGACGTTCTTCCAAGCGGGAACGGCGTTCGCCGCCATGGCGTGCCTCCGCCATAGCAGCCGCACGGTGCAGCCCCGCTCGGGCCTCCTCCGGCCGAGCTTGGGTGCGCGCTAGGTGCGTTAGGGTTTCACTGGTGCTCGTAGGGTAGCTGTTAGAGTTTGTCTCGCCGTGGTTAAGCCGTGGTGCGCTCGCCGCCGCGTGCTCCGGGCGTGTCCCCGCCATGGCCGGCGTGGTGCGCTCGGGTGTGCGGTGTCGCGTGCGCGGCTAGGGGTGTGCGTGAGGTGTTGCTAGGCTCGGTGAAGCTTGGAAGCCGGTTGTGAGCTCGGTTGGTGGGGCTGTGCTCGCCGGAGTGCGCAACGCCACCGGAGCTCCGCCGCCGTGCCGCGGGGGAACTAGGGTTAGGGTTCTCCGAGCAAGCTTAGGCCTAGAATGGATGCGCGGGGTGTAAATAGGCCCTAGGACTAGATGTGATCGTCGGAGGACCTCGCCGCCGGCGAGCGTGCGGGGTCAACGCCGGCGAGGCGCTTGTCCGCGCGGGGACTCTGTCCCGGTGGGCAAGGGCTTCGCTGGGGAAGAGAAGGAAAGCCGGGGGGTTTTTGTAAAAAGACCATTTAAGTTTTTAGAAACAGGTTTTAAATTATGTTTATTCACTGTTTTAATTCTAGAAAATTATAGAAAAATCAGAAAAATGTGAAAATTTTTTTAATAATTTCCTTAGATTTTCCTTTATTTTATAAAAATGCTAAACCATTAAGTTTGTAGTAATTAGAATTTAATAATAACACCATCTTAGAAAATAATTATTAAAAATGGCTAAAATGATGCTAAAAATATTCTAAAATAGGATTTAGGTCTTGTAAGCACTTTTATAGGTAAATAAAGGATTAGGTTTGTGTAGAAAATAATTCGAGCATCCTTAGCAATTCTTCTTAATAAAATCAATAAAATAAATAAGGATTAATTTACCCACTTTATAAAATAACTTTTTCTTTGGGAAAGGTCTAGGTATCTTTGTTGGCTTGCAACTGTATCGAGAAGTGAGCTTTGTGTTATGTTTACAAACTTTTGCATCTCTCATCACTAACTTGCATCGCATATAGAGTCTGAAGCTTCGGAAGTGGAGTACGTGGATTTCTCAGACGATCCAGTTCAGTACGAGGAGATTCTCGTGGTTGCTCAGGAGTCTCAGGAAGCCGTCGAGACCGCTAATCTTTTTGAAACCCAAGGCAAGCCCCGGATGCATCTTTACCTACTTTATTTCAACAGATCACGAGTCCAAAGGTTATGATTTTATGTGTGCATTAGGTTAGGAGTTGAATGCAAACCCTTGATGCATGAACTACTCCTTGGTAGAACTACCTTTGCTAGGGCAATTAAGTAAATGGATTAGACCACATCTGCTTAGCTATGCCTTGCCAGGTTTATAATTAAAGGAATTGATCTAGGTTTTCACTAATCATAGATGAATCATGCATGAGATTATAAGAAAAGAGAGAGTGGGCAGAGGATGATAGAGTGGATTGATAGGTTCGATCCTTAGCTCTGCCTACTAACAAAAGTCACTAAGGACCGATCCGTTGTTTACCTGTTTGATCAAGTGATTCTACCTGGTTGCTTACTGGGTAATGGGGCCAGTAAAGCCAACTAGATTAGTTGGCTCATGAATTGGAAATATCGCTTACCGGTGCTTGCTGGGTCGGAGAAAGGCGGGATCGTCATCTGGAACTCACGGGGTGGTCGCCAGACGTGGGGCCCACGTGGGGATGCGTTCCCGGGTTCGGGTAAGGATATTTCCGGTTTTTGGTCCAACTGATTGAAAGGTTTGTTGCGGGCAGCTGGCGCAGCTGTACGTAACTGGTGGCTAGGTATCTCCTGCAGGATGTATATGGATCCGGATCAACACAACTCTTGGTTATGAGTGCACTTGATCAGGTGTTAAACATCGTAGAGGAAACAAGTTGAACTATTACATGGAAGTGATTCAAAATGCTGTTTGGACCTAGTATCACTTGAGTGAAAAAGGTATTTACCACTTAGTTGAGTAGCTAATACTTAACTGTAATAAAACTGCTTTATAAGGACTCATTACTAGTAAGCTTTTTCCGCAAAAGATCAAGTCAGCCAAACAACCACCAAAAGCCTAATCATTATCCTTGAGAGTCTTTTCTTTGGTAAGACGGGTAAGTCTTGCTGAGTACCTTCGTACTCAGGGTTCTTCCCTTTCTGTTTTCCAGAGGAAGTTCCGCAGCCCGAAGCCGAGGAGGAGAACCAGAAGTCCTAGAGCATCAGAGGTCCCGGATGACTCTAGATGTTAGAAGTATCTAGTTCTACTTTACTCCTTTTGTATAAATCTAGTTGTATCTTGGACCTTAGAAACTTTAGTTTGTCGTTAAGGTTATTTCAAAACTCGGTTTGTAATATTTCGTACCTTTCCGTATGCATGTAAAAAGGTAATGCCTGTTATGTTATCTCCAACTCGGTAAAAGATCTAAGCTTTGGTTAAGAAAATGTTGTCAGTGGATGATTCGGGATGTCCCGGGGACACTCGACAGACTACCGGGTTTAAACTGTTTGAAGTGCGTGCGGAGTTATCCTGAGTTAAGGTGGCTCGACGCACTTGAGCCAGTTTAAATTGGGCGTTCTGCCACATTTCAAAACTCGGTTTGTAAATATTTCGTATCTTTCCGTAGTATGTAAAAAGGTAATGCCTGTTATGTTATCTCCAACTCGGTAAAAGATCCTAAGCTTTGGTTAAGAAAATGTTGTCAGTGGATGATTCGGGATGTCCCGGGGACACTCGACAGACTACCGGGTTTTAAACTGTTTGAAGTGCGTGCGGAGTTATCCTGAGTTAAGGTGGCTCGACGCACTTGAGCCAGTTTAAATTGGGCGGTTCTGCCACAGCTGGTATCAGAGCCGTAGGTTTGGGGTAACTCAGAGGTGTTACTATTTTAAAACTTCAGGGACCTATTTTAAAGTAATAAAACAAAAAAAAAAGGTTGTGTCGTTAGGTGGCAGTAGACTAATGGTTGTTTGTTTTTGCAGATGCTGACTGTTAGCATATCGTTAGCTACGGAAGACTTTATATTAGGGAGAGCTATACGATGCCACCACATTTTATATAACGGGTGAGATATGAGTATGTGAGGGCGTAGGAAAACGCTGCATCATGTGCATTGCATGTTTTCAAAACTTTTTTTTGGGAGTTTTGGTGTGTGCCGTTGTTGACTTTGGTTGTCTCTACAGATGGAGACAATGGAGCACACGGATCAGGACGGCTGGACCCAGGGGTGCTACCATAATCGCCCTGGTTTCACCAGAGTTTTGTGGCAGATCTTACAGGAGAAGGGCTTTGAGGAGCCACCACTGTACATCTGGAAGCAGTTCGACACTCTGCAGCAGGTGGGGTGTACTGTCTATGTACACATTCCAGAGTCCGAGGCTCATGCCACATGGAAGCTGGACGAGACTCGAGTCCAGGGATTTGAGTTTGAGGATACGGTCCAGACTGCAGCCTTGACCGCTCTCACTGAGCTATGCCAGAAGAATAAGTTCGAGATTGGTACAAGCTCTGCCAGGTTCTTCCCGCTACAGGATCCAGAGGATGGGGTCTGGAAGCGGCGAGTTAAGGCTTTGAAGAACAAGTCAAGGGTGGAGAGCGATGAGGTTGCGGCATCTTCAGTGGACTACATGGTGTCCATGTTCAGCCTCCTACAGATATGCCAGAAGAGTTACCAGCGCCAGAGGGAGAAGAACACGGACTTCAAAATGAAAATGCTGGGAATGAAGTCTGGTCTGGAAGAAGCCCAGCAGGCTATGCGGGATAGGGAGCATGAAATGGAGAGATCGATGCGGGACATGGCTCGTAGGATGGATGAGAAGGATGCGGAGATACAGCATCTCCAGGAAGTCGGAGCAGAGACTGCCGCAGCACGGGCTGAAGCCATGGGAGTCAATACTCAGGAGATGCAGGCTCGTGTCTCGATGCTGCAAGATGAGATTGTCGCCTTGAGGACAGCACTGGAGCAGTATGAGCATCTGGTAGCAGCTGCCGATCACCATGTTGAAGCACCACCAGCTCCAGCTCAGGATCAGCCACCAGCTCAGGAAGGAGCAGGTGAGGAGGTGGACATAGTGGGTATGGATCCTGCTCTAGCTGCACCACCAGCACCAGAGGATGCGCAGTTCGCCCGATGAGGTACTGGAAGGATTCGAGGGTTTTTGAGTTCGAGGTCGAGGAAAACAATGAAGCGCTGCCAGAGGATCCAAACGCGTTTGCATGGGCTAATGCAAATGCGGATGGGTTCGATCCGGAGGGACATGGACCACTGGAATTCAATCCCGTGGTGGTGGACGAGGATAGTGATGAGGAAGACTCCCAGTGAGATCCAGGGGGAGTCCGGCATGACCACCGTCACTAGTTCTTCGTCTTCTTCGACTTCGTCGTCGGCTTCCAGTGCAGTCAGGTCTGACGGAAGCGAGAACTCCGTCAATCAGCCTGCTCCGATGGAGGGTGGAGCGTGAGAGGAGTGTGGGTTGTAGGGTTCTTTTGGGAGTTTGTGCATATGTTCATGTAACCCGTATGCTAGTACTTGGAACTCTAGGGTTATAGCTATGTATGTCTATATGATGGCTTGAGTTTGTAGGCTCTAACTTCTAGGAAGTCATGTATATGTTTTGATGTGATGTTTGAACCGCTTTTATGTGAAGGTATATGTGATATATGATGGTTAGGTGCTTATATGTTAAAAGGGTTTTCCGAAAGGAGTTACCTTTCTCTTGTGCAAAGCTTGATATACCAGTTGAATGGAAGTTAATGTTCTCTTGTACTGAACTTTTGTAGAATGGCAAATCAAAGGAACCAGCAGTCGAGCTCAAGGGAGGACCCCAATACTCCACCGGGACCTCCTACCTTGACAGACGCGTTTGCACATCTCATTAACTCTGGGACGGAGCAAACCCGGCTGTTGAACTTGATTGCTCAGAACTTGGGCAATCGTTCGTCTGGGAGACAAGCTGGTCAGCAGGGAGTCACGTACTCTCAGTTCTTAGAGACCCATCCACCGTCTTCAGTCAAGCAGAACATCCACTTGAGGCGCGGGAATGGATCCAGACCTTGGAACAGAAGTTCCGAGTTATTCCCCAGTGTACGGAAGCCCAGAAGGTGGAGTTTGCAGGACTTCAGTTGCAAGGCCCCGCTGGTACTTGGTGGGCAAGTTTCTTATCTCGCCAACCGGCGGGAGGAGTGTTGAATTGGGAGGATTTCAAAACAGTTTTCTGTGCTCACTTCATCCCTGATGGTATCTTGAAGCTAAAGTTGGAGGAGTTTCTGAGGTTACAGCAAGGTAACCGGAGGTGTGCTGGATTATACTCGTGACTTTGAACATTTAGCCCAGTATGCTCCTGAACATGTGGACAGTGAGACTAAGAAGAGGGACTGTTATCTCCGAGGACTGAATGTCAGGATGCAGGAGAAGCTGGTTACCTGCACTCTGCACAATTATGGAGAAGCAGTCAGTATGGCCATCTCAGCTGAGGCAAAGATGAAAGCATTGGATGAATCTCTCAGGCGGGAGGAAGCTTTGAAGAGAAAGACCCCTCCCATGGGAGCCTCAAGTAGTGCTCCGCCACGATACAAGCTGGTATATCGTGGACCACCTCGTCCTACTTTCCGTGCTCCGCAGCCACAGGCTTCACAGCCATCATGGCCGGCGAGAAGTTCTTATAATGCACCTCGCCCAGGGAATCCTCAGTCTCAAGGTAACCGATATCCGGCAACGCCAGGCAATAAGCAGCCCTGTTATAATTGTGGCCAAGCTGGACACTTTGCTCGTGATTGTCGTCTTCCCAAGCAGGGTGGCAATCCGACTATCAAGGCCCAAACTTCAGGGCAAGGCGTGGGTCAAAGGTTTGTGAGGAAGAAGGTTTTTAATGCCAAGACGGCCGAGTTCATTATATAAATGTTGAGGAAATACCGGAAGGAGAGCCCGTCATGGCCGGTACGTTTCCTCTCAACCATCAACCCGCTGTTGTTTTATTTGATTCTGGTGCATCGCATACCTTTATAAGCAAAGCTTTTTGTTGAGAAACATCAATTAGCCACCCGAGAGTTAAGACATAAGTATGTGATAGAATCTACGGGGGCAAAGCAAACCACTAATCTTGTGGCTAGTGATGTGGCTTTAAGCTTAGAGGGTCACTTGATAAATGTTTTACCCTTAGTTCTTGAGGATCAAGGAATTGATATAATTTTGGGAATGAATTGGATGACCCAGAACAAAGTATTGATTGATATCGGATCTAGGGAGATTTGTTTCACTAATGCTCTTGGTCGGGAGGTGAAGATCACTTTACCTGCCCATCAAACTCTAGGTTGTATGGCCAGAAAGACGAGAGCAGTGACTCTCGAGTCAATACCGGTGGTGAATGAATTTCCGGACGTCTTTCCGGAAGATCTACCGGGGTTACCACCCGTAAGAGAGGTGGAGTTCACTATTGAACTTGAACCGGGGACAGCTCCTATATCTAGAAGGGCTTATAGAATGCCACCTAAAGAACTAGCGGAACTAAAGGTGCAATTGCAGGAGTTACTAGATAAAGGTTTCATACGGCCTAGTGCTTCACCATGGGGTTGTCCAGCTATATTCGTGAAAAAGAAAGATCACACTCTACGGTTGTGTGTGGATTACCGTCCTCTGAATGCGTAACCATCAAGAATAAATATCCCTTACCCCGGATTGATTATTGTTTGATCAATTGGTTGGAGCAAAGGTCTTTTCTAAGATCGATCTCCGGTCCGGGTATCATCAGATCCGGATTAAGCCGGAGGATATCCCCAAAACAGCTTTTTCCACTAGATATGGTCTTTATGAATATCTAGTGATGTCCTTTGGTTTAACGAATGCCCCAGCGCATTTCATGTATCTGATGAACACCGTGTTTATGCCTGAACTGGATAAATTTGTAGTGGTGTTCATAGATGATATCTTAGTGTTCTCTAAAGTGAGGAAGAACATGCTGAGCACCTGCGCATTGTTTTGCAAAGGTTAAGAGATCATAAGCTATACGCAAAGTTGAGTAAGTGTGAGTTCTGGTTGAAAAAGGTACCTTTCTTGGGTCATGTTTTATCGGCTGATGGGGTAGAAGTGGACCCGAGTAAGGTTGAGGAGGTGTTAAATTGGAAACCACCACAATCAGTAACCCAGGTTAGGAGTTTTCTGGGAATGGCCGGCTATTACCGACGGTTCATTCCAGATTTCTCCAAGATAGCTAAACCGTTAACGGAGTTACTTAAAAAGGACAATAAGTATGAATGGAGTGCTCTATGTGAAGAAGCATTTCAGAAGTTAAAGAAGTTGTTGACCACCGCTCCAGTGTTAGCTCAACCAGATATTGAGAAGCCTTTCGATATCTATTGTGATGCCTCTGGAAAAGGTCTGGGCTGTGTGTTGATGCAGGAGGGTAGAGTTCATTGCCTATGCCTCCAGGCAGTTTAAAGCGGCATGAAGAGAATTATCCTACACATGATTTAGAATTGGCTGCCGTAGTGCACGCTCTTAAGATTTGGCGGCACTATCTTTTGGGAAGTGGGTGCCGTATTTATTCTGACCACAAGAGTTTAAAGTATATCTTTACTCAATCTGAGTTAAACATGCGTCAACGTAGGTGGTTGGAATTGATTAAAGATTATAACCTGGATATTCACTACCATCCGGGAAAAGCTAATGTGGTAGCTGATGCTTTAAGCCGGAAGGCTCAATGTCATTGTTTAACTGTTCATAGAAGGGCAAAGACCCTATGCCAGGAAATGGAGGAAATGGGAGTTGAAATGGTTATGCAAGGTTCTGTCAGGAATATTGTGATTCCCGACACCCTGAAAGAACAAATTGAGAGGGCACAATTAAAAGATAAGAAAATGAAAATCCTAAAGAAACGTATCGCTGAGGGAAAAACCTGTCTGTTTCACGCAAGATGAGAATGGCATCTTTTATTTCAAGAGATAGAATTGTGGTGCCGAAAGACTGGAGTTAAGGAGAAAGATTTTGGATGAGGCACATCTGTCCAGGTACTCTATTCATCCCGGGAGTACAAAAATGTATCATGACTTAAAACAGAGAGTCTGGTGGACTCGAATGAAGCGGGAGATTGCCCGCTATGTAGCAAGGTGTGACACCTGCCGACGGGTGAAGCCTATCACCAAGAAGGCTGCAGGGTTGTTACAACCTTTAAGTGTTCCTGTGTGGAAATGGGAGGATATCTCCATGGACTTTATTGTGGGATTACCCACCACATCGAAGGGATACAATTCCATTTGGGTTATTGTTGATCGGTTGACTAAATCCGCTCATTTCATACCGGTCAAGACTATATACCTTGCAAAGAAATATGCAGAATTGTTCCTAAAACGAATTGTGTCTCTACACGGAGTACCCAAGACCATTACTTCAGATAGAGGTTCACAATTTGTATCCCGATTTTGGGAGCAACTACACCAAGTAATGGGTACCACCTTGATTCGAAGTTCTGCCTATCATCCGCAAACTGGAGGGCAGACGGAGCGAGTTAACCAAATTTTAGAAGACATGTTGAGAGCATGTGTGTTGACTTTCTCCAAGAAATGGGATGAATGCTTGCATCTAGCTGAATTCTCATATAACAATAGTTATCAGTCCGGCATTCGAATGGCACCTTTTGAAGCTTGTATGGCCGAAGGTGTAGAACACCGTTGAATTGGACAGAGGCTGGGGAAAGATTCACTTTTGGGCCAGATCTTGTCAAAGAAGCCGAGCAGAAAGTCGCTCAAATTCGCGAGCACTTGCGGATTGCTCAATCGCGACAAAAGAGCTATGCCGATAAAAGAAGAACGCCATTGCAATTTAAGGTGGGAGATTACGTTTATCTACGCGTATCTCCTATGAAGGGGATTCAAAGATTTGGAGTAAAAGGAAAGTTAGCTCCGAGGTATGTTGGTCCTTATGAGATTTTGGAACGAAAAGGTTCCGTGGCCTACAGGCTAGCTTTGAGTCCACAGCTGTCGACTGTGCATGACGTATTCCACATATCCCAGCTTAAGAAATGCCTGCAAGTACCAGACAAGATTATCCATGATACTCAAGTAGAGTTAAGTTCCGATATGACTTATGAAGAGAAGCCAATTCGAATCTTGGATGAAAAGACCCGGGATACCAGAGCAAGAAGTATCAAATTTTATAAAGTACAATGGAATAACCATACTCCAGAAGAGGCTACTTGGGAACAAGAGTCATATTTAATTTCCCAGTACCCCGAGTTGTTTAAGTGAATAACAAGGAAAGTCCTTGTACATATGTAAGATAAACTTGATATTTCCATTCCTTATGAAGGAAGTAAAAACTTTGGGTAATGACACATTATCCTTTCCATTGTCAAACCTGGAGCTTTATCACTACAGGAATCTCGGGACGAGATTCTTTTAAGGGGGAAGGGCTGTAACATCCCACCCTTTTTATGTCTACGAACTTGTGTTTGGCATGGGAGGTTAAGTAGAAAAGTTAAAGAGAAAAAGAGGAAGAGAAAAGAGGAATGGTTGACTAAAGTCAACAAAGGGGCCAGATTTGAAAATTTTGTGAACCCAAGAATTTCTAAGTGAAGTTTATAAGCTAAGCAAATTAGTTGGCCAGCAATGGTGTGAAAGTTTGAGAAGTGATGTTTCAAATAAATGGAAGAAGAAAAATGGGAAATGGTACTATTCACCGTCCGACACAACACTTAGCCGTTTTCAAATTCCGGCTGAAATTTCATATTATGCAGCAACCTTCAGGTCACGTTTACGGTCGATCTGTGGGTTGTATGATCAATGTGCATTAAACAAAGTTGTTAAGGGAACTATGATGAACAACTTTTGTTTTTGGGTCGCACGCAAGAAAACGGTCTGGATCAAGGAGAAAAACACAAAAGAAAATCAGTCAGATTATGTTTTCAGAAATTTCAGTGTAATTGACAGCAGATTCGAATTCGTGCAAATTGAGTTTGAATTGAAGTTTTCTGCAAACACTTCCAATTAGGAAGTTGTTCTACTGAAGTTGAATTTCAAATTTGTCTTCAGCACCAGAGGCATGTTCTATTCAAGTTTTGAGAGTAATTTGTGAAATTCAGTTAGGGTTCTGAAAATTGGGGGAAGTTGCAGCAGTGACTTTGAAGCTCAATTCGACTTCAATTCGAGCTCGGATGAGGGAAGTGCCAATGTATGAAATGAAATTGGATGATCCATCTACAAGTTTCATATTGGAAGTTTTTGAAGTTACCATATGGAATTGGGAGAATTGAAGCTGCAATCTCGGGAAAAATGGAGGTTGAAAGGGGGAAATGGTGACGTCACGGCAAGCAAGCTGCTGCCGGCGTCGAGCGGCGGCCCACTTCACCGGCCACGCGTCGGTCGCGGTAGGAGCCAGCTCGAGCGGCGTCGCAGCTGAAGGTGTCAAGCTGCGGTGATCTCAGCCGCTGTTAAAGCCTCAATGACCGCCTTTCCTTCTCCCTCTTCGCCGCACTGCTCCTCTGCCCACCGACCTCGCCGCCGTCGAGCCGGAGCTCTGCAGCCGCCGTTTGAGCCGCTCCGCGTTGCTTCTAGCCACCAAAAGCTTCGCCTTGGTCTCCTGGTTCGATTCCACCCACTGGTGCTCTTCTTCCCTCATTCCATCGCCCGGTGCAATCAAGTCTGGGAGCTCACCGTCGACGGTCGCCGGGGTAAGAGCTCCTCTCCGTTCTCGAGCTTGTGTCGTTGAGTTGGCCAGAGTTAGAGAGCTAGGTGGTGAGGCTTAGTGGTCTAGAAGGAGGTTTGGAGGGTTAGTCCGTGGGTGCGACGTTCTTCCAAGCGGGAACGGCGTTCGCCGCCATGGCGTGCCTCCGCCATAGCAGCCGCACGGGTGCAGCCCCGCTCGGGCCTCCTCCGGCCGAGCTTGGGTGCGCGCTAGGTGCGTTAGGGTTCACTGGTGCTCGTAGGGTAGCTGTTAGAGTTTGTCTCGCCGTGGTTAAGCCGTGGTGCGCTCGCCGCCGCGTGCTCCGGGCGTGTCCCCGCCATGGCCGGCGTGGTGCGCTCGGGTGTGCGGTGTCGCGTTGCGCGGCTAGGGGTGTGCGTGAGGTGTTGCTAGGCTCGGTGAAGCTTGGAAGCCGGTTGTGAGCTCGGTTGGTGGGCTGTGCTCGCCGGAGTGCGCAACGCCACCGGAGCTCCGCCGCCGTGCCGCGGGGGAACTAGGGTTAGGGTTCTCCCGAGCAAGCTTAGGCCTAGAATGGATGCGCGGGGGTGTAAATAGGCCCTAGGACTAGATGTGATCGTCGGAGGACCTCGCCGCCGGCGAGCGTGGCGGGGTCAACGCCGGCGAGGCGCTTGGTCCGCGCGGGGACTCTGTCCCGCGTGGGCAAGGGCTTCGCTGGGGAAGAGAAGGAAAGCCGGGGGGGTTTTTGTAAAAAGACCATTTAAGTTTTAGAAACAGGTTAAATTATGTTTATTCACTGTTTTAATTCTAGAAAATTATAGAAAAATCAGAAAAATGTGAAATTTTTTTTAATAATTTCCTTAGATTTTCCTTTATTTTATAAAAATGCTAAACCATTAAGTTTGTAGTAATTAGAATTTAATAATAACACCATCTTAGAAAATAATTATTAAAATGGCTAAAATGATGCTAAAAATATTCTAAAATAGGATTTAGGTCTTGTAAGCACTTTTATAGGTAAATAAAGGATTAGGGTTTGTGTAGAAAATAATTCGAGCATCCTTAGCAATTCTTCCTTAATAAAATCAATAAAATAAATAAGGATTAATTTACCCACTTTATAAAATAACTTTTTCTTTGGGAAAGGTCTAGGTATCTTTGTTGGCTTGCAACTGTATCGAGAAGTGAGCTTTGTGTTATGTTTACAAACTTTTGCATCTCTCATCACTAACTTGCATCGCCAATAGAGTCTGAAGCTTCGGAAGTGGAGTACGTGGATTTCTCAGACGATCCAGTTCAGTACGAGGAGATTCTCGTGGTTGCTCAGGAGTCTCAGGAAGCCGTCGAGACCGCTATCTTTTTGAAACCCAAGGCAGCCCCGGATGCATCTTTACCTACTTTATTTCAACAGATCACGAGTCCAAAGGTTATGATTTTATGTGTGCATTAGGTTAGGAGTTGAATGCAAACCCTTGATGCATGAACTACTCCTTGGTAGAACTACCTTTGCTAGGGCAATTAAGTAAAATGTTTAGAGAACAACTACTTAGCTATGCTTTGCCAGGTTCTAGTTATAAAAATGATGAGCTAGGTTCTCACTAATCAGAGATGAATCATATATGAGATACTGAAGAGAGAGTGGGCAGAGGGTGATAGAACGGATTGAGGTAGACTCGATCTCTAGCTCTGCCTACTAGATAAAATCACTAAGGACCGTTCCGTTGTTTAAGCAATTGATCGAGTGATTCTACCTGGTTTCTTACTGGGTAATGGGGCCAGTAAAGCCAACTAGATTAGCTGGCTCGTTGATTGGAAATATCGCTTACCGGTGGTGCTTGCTGGGTCGGAGAAAGGCGGGATCGTCATCTGGAACTCACGGGGTGGTCGCCAGACGTGGGGCCCACGTGGGGATGCGTTCCCGGGTTCGGGTAAGGATATTTCCGGTCTTTGGCCCAACTAATTGAAAGGTTGTTACGGACAGCTGGCGCAGCTGTACGTGGCTGGTGGCTAGGTATCTCCTGCAGGATGTATATGGATCCGGATCAACACTACTCTTGGTTATGAGTGCACTTGATCAAATTTTAAACATCGTAGAGGAAACAAGTTAAACTAGTATATGTGAGTGATTCAAAATGCTGGTTGAACCTAGTATCACTTGAGTGAAAAAGGCATTTACCACTTAGTTAACTAGCTAATACTAAATGGAAATAAAACTGCTTTATATAAGGACTCATTACTAGTAAGCTTTTCCGCAAGGGTCAAGTCAGCCAAACAACCACCAAAAGCCTAATCATTCTCCTTGAGAGTCTTTTCTTTGGTAAGACGGGTAAGTCTTGCTGAGTACCTTCGTACTCAGGGTTCTTCCCTTTCTGTTTTTCCAGAGGAGGTTCCACAGGCCGAAGGAGAGGAGGAAGGCCAGAAGTCCTAGAGCATCGGAGGTCCCGGATGACTCTAGATGTTAGAAGTATCTAGTTCTACTTTACTCCTCTTGTATAAATCTAGTTGTATCTTGGACCTTAGAACTTTGGTTTGTCGTTAAGGTTATTTCAAAACTCGGTTTGTAATATTTCGTATCTTTCCGTATGTATGTAAAAAGGTAATGCCTGTTATGTTATCTCCAACTCGGTAAAAGATCCTAAGCTTTGGTTAAGAAAATGTTGTCAGTGGATGATTCGGGATGTCCCGGGGACACTCGACAGACTACCGGGGTTTAAACTGTTTGAAGTGCGTGCGGAGTTATCCTGAGTTAAGGTGGCTCGACGCACTTGAGCCAGTTTAAATTGGGCGGTTCTGCCACATAGAGCCATGACACAGAGTGTCGTAGAATCATATGTGAAGACATGGCAAGGTTGCCATGTGTACTAGTGTGTAGATGTCATGGTAGGGTAGCCACATAAAAAAGAGTCATCTCATGTTGTATCGAGTTGATGTGTGAATAAAATTTGAGTTCTTTTGTAGAGAGTTGGTCTCCCATATCGGTGTTTAGGTGGAGGTGTCCATAAAGTTAGGACTGTGGGAAAGGGTCCACAGAAGGATCGGTGTCAAGGTCAGGGGCACCAAATTTCTCAACAAAAATCATATCAAGAAAAATACACCAGATGTATGTATATACATACCAACTTTATTTCAAGAAAAAACCTCTCCAAAATAAGGGAATGCTGTAGGAAGGAAATTAATGGATCAAAGTCAGCAGTCATACATTATTCACCAAAGGACAATGTCTTCAAATTGCTAAAAACAGGGCACGTTTTCAGTTCCCTGTTCAGAATCACCTCCATATGGACATACGAGTGAAAGTTCAGTGCATAACAAAGAAGAGTAACATCACACTAACGAAAGTAAACAGGAAAAGTAATACAAAAATTGTCTGGAC
>JACEFO010001653.1:5772500-6014333 GCA_015342445.1 Digitaria exilis | reverse complement strand
TTTATGTCTACGAACTTGTGTTTGCATGGGAGGTTAAGTGAAAAGTTAAAGAGAAAAAGAGGAAGAGAAAAGAGGAATGGTTGACTAAAGTCAACAAAGGGGCCAGATTTGAAATTTTGTGAACCCAAGAATTTCTAAGTGAAGTTTATAAGCTAAGCAAATTAGTTGGCCAGCAATGGTGTGAAAAGTTTTGAGAAGTGATGTTTCAAATAAATGGAAGAAGAAAAATGGGAAATGGTACTATTCACCGTCCGACACAACACTTAGCCGTTTTCAAATTCCGGCTGAAATTTTCATATTATGCAGCAACCTTCAGGTCACGTTTACGGTCGATCTGTGGGTTGTATGATCAATGTGCCTTAAACAAAGTTGTTAAGGGAACTATGATGAACAACTTTTGTTTTTGGGTCGCACGTAGAAACGGTCTGGATCAAGGAGAAAAACACAAAAGAAAATCAGTCAGATTATGTTTTCAGAAATTTCAGTGTAATTGACAGCAGATTCGAATTCGTGCAAATTGAGTTTGAATTTGAAGTTTTCTGCAAAAACTTCCAATTAGGAAGTTGTTCTACTGAAGTTGAATTTCAAATTTGTCTTCAGCACCAGAGGCATGTTCTATTCAAGTTTTGAGAGTAATTTGTGAAATTCAGTTAGGGTTCTGAAAATTGGGGGAAATTGCAGCAGTGACTTTGAAGCTCAAATTCGACTTCAATTCGAGCTCGGATGAGGAAGTGCAATGTATGAAATGAAATTGGATGATCCATCTACAAGTTTCATATTGGAAGTTTTTGAAGTTACATATGGAATTGGGAGAAATTGAAGCTGCAATCTCGGGAAAATGGAGGTTGAAAGGGGAAATGGTGACGTCACGGCAAGCAAGCCTGCTGCCGGCGTCGAGCGGCGGCCCACTTCACCGGCCACGCGTCGGTCGCGGTAGGAGCCAGCTCGAGCGGCGTCGCAGCTGAAGGTGTCAAGCTGCGGTGATCTCAGCCGCTGTTAAAGCCTCAATGACCGCCTTTCCTTCTCCCTCTTCGCCGCACTGCTCCTCTGCCCACCGACCTCGCCGCCGTCGAGCCGGAGCTCTGCAGCCGCCGTTTGAGCCGCTCCGCGTTGCTTCTAGCCACCAAAAGCTTCGCCTTGGTCTCCTGGTTCGATTCCACCCCACTGGTGCTCTTCTTCCCTCATTCCATCGCCCGGCGCAATCAAGTCTGGGAGCTCACCGTCGACGGTCGCCGGGGGTAAGAGCTCCTCTCCCGTTCTCGAGCTTGTGTCGTTGAGTTGGCCAGAGTTAGAGAGCTAGGTGGTGAGGCTTAGTGGTCTAGAAGGAGGTTTGGAGGGTTAGTCCGTGGGGTGCGACGTTCTTCAAGCGGGAACGGCGTTCGCCGCCATGGCGTGCCTCCGCCATAGCAGCCGCACGGGTGCAGCCCCGCTCGGGCCTCCTCCGGCCGAGCTTGGGTGCGCGCTAGGTGCGTTAGGGTTCACTGGTGTCGTAGGTAGCTGTTAGAGTTTGTCTCGCCGTGGTTAAGCCGTGGTGCGCTCGCCGCCGCGTGCTCCGGGCGTGTCCCGCCATGGCCGGCGTGGTGCGCTCGGGTGTGCGGTGTGCGTTGCGCGGCTAGGGGTGTGCGTGAAGGTGTTGCTAGGCTCGGTGAAGCTTGGAAGCCGGTTGTGAGCTCGGTTGGTGGGCTGTGCTCGCCGGAGTGCGCAACGCCACCGGAGCTCCGCCGCCGTGCCGCGGGGAACTAGGGTTAGGGTTCTCCGAGCAAGCTTAGGCCTAGAATGGATGCGCGGGGTGTAAATAGGCCCTAGGACTAGATGTGATCGTCGGAGGACCTCGCCGCCGGCGAGCGTGCGGGTCAACGCCGGCGAGGCGCTGGTCCGCGCGGGACTCTGTCCCGCGTGGGCAAGGGCTTCGCTGGGGAAGAGAAGGAAAGCCGGGGGGGTTTTTGTAAAAAGACCATTTAAGTTTTAGAAACAGGTTTAAATTATGTTTATTCACTGTTTTAATTCTAGAAAATTATAGAAAAATCAGAAAATGTGAAAATTTTTTTAATAATTTCCTTAGATTTTCCTTTATTTTATAAAAATGCTAAACCATTAAGTTTGTAGTAATTAGAATTTAATAATAACACCATCTTAGAAAATAATTATTAAAAATGGCTAAAATGATGCTAAAAATATTCTAAAATAGGATTTAGGTCTTGTAAGCACTTTTATAGGTAAATAAAGGATTAGGTTTGTGTAGAAAATAATTCGAGCATCCTTAGCAATTCTTCTTAATAAAATCAATAAAATAAATAAGGATTAATTTACCCACTTTATAAAATAACTTTTTCTTTGGGAAAGGTCTAGGTATCTTTGTTGGCTTGCAACTGTATCGAGAAGTGAGCTTTGTGTTATGTTTACAAACTTTTGCATCTCTCATCACTAACTTGCATCGCATATAGAGTCTGAAGCTTCGGAAGTGGAGTACGTGGATTTCTCAGACGATCCAGTTCAGTACGAGGAGATTCTCGTGGTTGCTCAGGAGTCTCAGGAAGCCGTCGAGACCGCTAATCTTTTTGAAACCCAAGGCAAGCCCCGGATGCATCTTTACCTACTTTATTTCAACAGATCACGAGTCCAAAGGTTATGATTTATGTGTGCATTAGGTTAGGAGTTGAATGCAAACCCTTGATGCATGAACTACTCCTTGGTAGAACTACCTTTGCTAGGGCAATTAAGTAAATGGATTAGACCACATCTGCTTAGCTATGCCTTGCCAGGTTTATAATTAAAGGAATTGATCTAGGTTTTCACTAATCATAGATGAATCATGCATGAGATTATAAGAAAAGAGAGAGTGGGCAGAGGATGATAGAGTGGATTGATAGGTTCGATCCTTAGCTCTGCCTACTAACAAAAGTCACTAAGGACCGATCCGTTGTTTACCTGTTTGATCAAGTGATTCTACCTGGTTGCTTACTGGGTAATGGGGCAGTAAAGCCAACTAGATTAGTTGGCTCATGAATTGGAAATATCGCTTACCGGTGCTTGCTGGGTCGGAGAAAGGCGGGATCGTCATCTGGAACTCACGGGGTGGTCGCCAGACGTGGGGCCCACGTGGGGATGCGTTCCCGGGTTCGGGTAAGGATATTTCCGGTTTTTGGTCCAACTGATTGAAAGGTTGTTGCGGGCAGCTGGCGCAGCTGTACGTAACTGGTGGCTAGGTATCTCCTGCAGGATGTATATGGATCCGGATCAACACAACTCTTGGTTATGAGTGCACTTGATCAGGTGTTAAACATCGTAGAGGAAACAAGTTGAACTATTACATGGAAGTGATTCAAAATGCTGTTTGGACCTAGTATCACTTGAGTGAAAAAGGTATTTACCACTTAGTTGAACTAGCTAATACTAAATGGAAATAAAACTGCTTTATATAGGACTCATTACTAGTAAGCTTTTTCCGCAAGGGTCAAGTCAGCCAAACAACCACCAAAAGCCTAATCATTCTCCTTGAGAGTCTTTTCTTTGGTAAGACGGGTAAGTCTTGCTGAGTACCTTCGTACTCAGGGTTCTTCCCTTTCTGTTTTTCCAGAGGAGGTTCCACAGGCCGAAGGAGAGGAGGAAGGCCAGAAGTCCTAGAGCATCGGAGGTCCCGGATGACTCTAGATGTTAGAAGTATCTAGTTCTACTTTACTCGGATGACTCTAGATGTTAGAAGTCTAGTTCTACTTTACTCCTCTTGTATAAATCTAGTTGTATCTTGGACCTTAGAACTTTGGTTTGTCGTTAAGGTTATTTCAAAACTCGGTTTGTAATATTTCGTATCTTTCCGTATGTATGTAAAAAGGTAATGCCTGTTATGTTATCTCCAACTCGGTAAAAGATCCTAAGCTTTGGTTAAGAAAATGTTGTCAGTGGATGATTCGGGATGTCCCGGGGACACTCGACAGACTACCGGGTTTAAACTGTTTGAAGTGCGTGCGGAGTTATCCTGAGTTAAGGTGGCTCGACGCACTTGAGCCAGTTTAAATTGGGCGGTTCTGCCACAGCTGGTATCAGAGCCGTAGGTTGGGGTAACTCAGAGGTGTTACTATTTTAAAACTTCAGGGACCTATTTTAAAGTATAAAACAAAAAAAAAGGTTGTGTCGTTAGGTGGCAGTAGACTAATGGTTGTTGTTTTGCAGATGCTGACTGTTAGCATATCGTTAGCTACGGAAGACTTTATATTAGGGAGAGCTATACGATGCCACCACATTTTATATAACGGGTGAGATATGAGTATGTGAGGGCGTAGGAAAACGCTGCATCATGTGCATTGCATGTTTTCAAAACTTTTTTTTGGGAGTTTTGGTGTGTGCCGTTGTTGACTTTGGTTGTCTCTACAGATGGAGACAATGGAGCACACGGATCAGGACGGCTGGACCCAGGGGTGCTACCATAATCGCCCTGGTTTCACCAGAGTTTTGTGGCAGATCTTACAGGAGAAGGGCTTTGAGGAGCCACCACTGTACATCTGGAAGCAGTTCGACACTCTGCAGCAGGTGGGGTGTACTGTCTATGTACACATTCCAGAGTCCGAGGCTCATGCCACATGGAAGCTGGACGAGACTCGAGTCCAGGGATTTGAGTTTGAGGATACGGTCCAGACTGCAGCCTTGACCGCTCTCACTGAGCTATGCCAGAAGAATAAGTTCGAGATTGGTACAAGCTCTGCCAGGTTCTTCCCGCTACAGGATCCAGAGGATGGGGTCTGGAAGCGGCGAGTTAAGGCTTTGAAGAACAAGTCAAGGGTGGAGAGCGATGAGGTTGCGGCATCTTCAGTGGACTACATGGTGTCCATGTTCAGCCTCCTACAGATATGCCAGAAGAGTTACCAGCGCCAGAGGGAGAAGAACACGGACTTCAAAATGAAAATGCTGGGAATGAAGTCTGGTCTGGAAGAAGCCCAGCAGGCTATGCGGGATAGGGAGCATGAAATGGAGAGATCGATGCGGGACATGGCTCGTAGGATGGATGAGAAGGATGCGGAGATACAGCATCTCCAGGAAGTCGGAGCAGAGACTGCCGCAGCACGGGCTGAAGCCATGGGAGTCAATACTCAGGAGATGCAGGCTCGTGTCTCGATGCTGCAAGATGAGATTGTCGCCTTGAGGACAGCACTGGAGCAGTATGAGCATCTGGTAGCAGCTGCCGATCACCATGTTGAAGCACCACCAGCTCCAGCTCAGGATCAGCCACCAGCTCAGGAAGGAGCAGGTGAGGAGGTGGACATAGTGGGTATGGATCCTGCTCTAGCTGCACCACCAGCACCAGAGGATGCGCAGTTCGCCGATGAGGTACTGGAAGGATTCGAGGGTTTTGAGTTCGAGGTCGAGGAAAACAATGAAGCGCTGCCAGAGGATCCAAACGCGTTTGCATGGGCTAATGCAAATGCGGATGGGTTCGATCCGGAGGGACATGGACCACTGGAATTCAATCCCGTGGTGGTGGACGAGGATAGTGATGAGGAAGACCCCAGTGAGATCCAGGGGGAGTCCGGCATGACCACCGTCACTAGTTCTTCGTCTTCTTCGACTTCGTCGTCGGCTTCCAGTGCAGTCAGGTCTGACGGAAGCGAGAACTCCGTCAATCAGCCTGCTCCGATGGAGGGTGGAGCGTGAGAGGAGTGTGGGTTGTAGGGTTCTTTTGGGAGTTTGTGCATATGTTCATGTAACCCGTATGCTAGTACTTGGAACTCTAGGGTTATAGCTATGTATGTCTATATGATGGCTTGAGTTTGTAGGCTCTAACTTCTAGGAAGTCATGTATATGTTTTGATGTGATGTTTGAACCGCTTTTATGTGAAGGTATATGTGATATATGATGGTTAGGTGCTTATATGTTAAAAGGGTTTTCCGAAAGGAGTTACCTTTCTCTTGTGCAAAGCTTGATATACCAGTTGAATGGAAGTTAATGTTCTCTTGTACTGAACTTTTGTAGAATGGCAAATCAAAGGAACCAGCAGTCGAGCTCAAGGGAGGACCCCAATACTCCACCGGGACCTCCTACCTTGACAGACGCGTTTGCACATCTCATTAACTCTGGGACGGAGCAAACCCGGCTGTTGAACTTGATTGCTCAGAACTTGGGCAATCGTTCGTCTGGGAGACAAGCTGGTCAGCAGGGAGTCACGTACTCTCAGTTCTTAGAGACCCATCCACCGGTCTTCAGTCAAGCAGAACATCCACTTGAGGCGCGGGAATGGATCCAGACCTTGGAACAGAAGTTCCGAGTTATTCCCCAGTGTACGGAAGCCCAGAAGGTGGAGTTTGCAGGACTTCAGTTGCAAGGCCCCGCTGGTACTTGGTGGGCAAGTTTCTTATCTCGCCAACCGGCGGGAGGAGTGTTGAATTGGGAGGATTTCAAAACAGTTTTCTGTGCTCACTTCATCCCTGATGGTATCTTGAAGCTAAAGTTGGAGGAGTTTCTGAGGTTACAGCAAGGTAACCGGAGTGTGCTGGATTATACTCGTGACTTTGAACATTTAGCCCAGTATGCTCCTGAACATGTGGACAGTGAGACTAAGAAGAGGGACTGTTATCTCCGAGGACTGAATGTCAGGATGCAGGAGAAGCTGGTTACCTGCACTCTGCACAATTATGGAGAAGCAGTCAGTATGGCCATCTCAGCTGAGGCAAAGATGAAAGCATTGGATGAATCTCTCAGGCGGGAGGAAGCTTTGAAGAGAAAGACCCCTCCCATGGGAGCCTCAAGTAGTGCTCCGCCACGATACAAGCTGGTATATCGTGGACCACCTCGTCCTACTTTCCGTGCTCCGCAGCCACAGGCTTCACAGCCATCATGGCCGGCGAGAAGTTCTTATAATGCACCTCGCCCAGGGAATCCTCAGTCTCAAGGTAACCGATATCCGGCAACGCCAGGCAATAAGCAGCCCTGTTATAATTGTGGCCAAGCTGGACACTTTGCTCGTGATTGTCGTCTTCCCAAGCAGGGTGGCAATCCGACTATCAAGGCCCAAACTTCAGGGCAAGGCGTGGGTCAAAGGTTTGTGAGGAAGAAGGTTTTTAATGCCAAGACCGGCCGAGTTCATTATATAAATGTTGAGGAAATACCGGAAGGAGAGCCCGTCATGGCCGGTACGTTTCCTCTCAACCATCAACCCGCTGTTGTTTTATTTGATTCTGGTGCATCGCATACCTTTATAAGCAAAGCTTTTGTTGAGAAACATCAATTAGCCACCCGAGAGTTAAGACATAAGTATGTGATAGAATCTACGGGGGCAAAGCAAACCACTAATCTTGTGGCTAGTGATGTGGCTTTAAGCTTAGAGGGTCACTTGATAAATGTTTTACCCTTAGTTCTTGAGGATCAAGGAATTGATATAATTTTGGGAATGAATTGGATGACCCAGAACAAAGTATTGATTGATATCGGATCTAGGGAGATTTGTTTCACTAATGCTCTTGGTCGGGAGGTGAAGATCACTTTACCTGCCCATCAAACTCTAGGTTGTATGGCCAGAAAGACGAGAGCAGTGACTCTCGAGTCAATACCGGTGGTGAATGAATTTCCGGACGTCTTTCCGGAAGATCTACCGGGGTTACCACCCGTAAGAGAGGTGGAGTTCACTATTGAACTTGAACCGGGGACAGCTCCTATATCTAGAAGGGCTTATAGAATGCCACCTAAAGAACTAGCGGAACTAAAGGTGCAATTGCAGGAGTTACTAGATAAAGGTTTCATACGGCCTAGTGCTTCACCATGGGGTTGTCCAGCTATATTCGTGAAAAAGAAAGATCACACTCTACGGTTGTGTGTGGATTACCGTCCTCTGAATGCGGTAACCATCAAGAATAAATATCCCTTACCCCGGATTGATTTATTGTTTGATCAATTGGTTGGAGCAAAGGTCTTTTCTAAGATCGATCTCCGGTCCGGGTATCATCAGATCCGGATTAAGCCGGAGGATATCCCCAAAACAGCTTTTTCCACTAGATATGGTCTTTATGAATATCTAGTGATGTCCTTTGGTTTAACGAATGCCCCAGCGCATTTCATGTATCTGATGAACACCGTGTTTATGCCTGAACTGGATAAATTTGTAGTGGTGTTCATAGATGATATCTTAGTGTTCTCTAAAAGTGAGGAAGAACATGCTGAGCACCTGCGCATTGTTTTGCAAAGGTTAAGAGATCATAAGCTATACGCAAAGTTGAGTAAGTGTGAGTTCTGGTTGAAAAAGGTACCTTTCTTGGGTCATGTTTTATCGGCTGATGGGGTAGAAGTGGACCCGAGTAAGGTTGAGGAGGTGTTAAATTGGAAACCACCACAATCAGTAACCCAGGTTAGGAGTTTTCTGGGAATGGCCGGCTATTACCGACGGTTCATTCCAGATTTCTCCAAGATAGCTAAACCGTTAACGGAGTTACTTAAAAAGGACAATAAGTATGAATGGAGTGCTCTATGTGAAGAAGCATTTCAGAAGTTAAAGAAGTTGTTGACCACCGCTCCAGTGTTAGCTCAACCAGATATTGAGAAGCCTTTCGATATCTATTGTGATGCCTCTGGAAAAGGTCTGGGCTGTGTGTTGATGCAGGAGGGTAGAGTCATTGCCTATGCCTCCAGGCAGTTAAAGCGGCATGAAGAGAATTATCCTACACATGATTTAGAATTGGCTGCCGTAGTGCACGCTCTTAAGATTTGGCGGCACTATCTTTTGGGAAGTGGGTGCCGTATTTATTCTGACCACAAGAGTTTAAAGTATATCTTTACTCAATCTGAGTTAAACATGCGTCAACGTAGGTGGTTGGAATTGATTAAAGATTATAACCTGGATATTCACTACCATCCGGGAAAAGCTAATGTGGTAGCTGATGCTTTAAGCCGGAAGGCTCAATGTCATTGTTTAACTGTTCATAGAAGGGCAAAGACCCTATGCCAGGAAATGGAGGAAATGGGAGTTGAAATGGTTATGCAAGGTTCTGTCAGGAATATTGTGATTCCCGACACCCTGAAAGAACAAATTGAGAGGGCACAATTAAAAGATAAGAAAATGAAAATCCTAAAGAAACGTATCGCTGAGGGAAAACCTGTCTGTTTCACGCAAGATGAGAATGGCATCTTTTATTTCAGAGATAGAATTGTGGTGCCGAAAGACTGGGAGTTAAGGAGAAAGATTTTGGATGAGGCACATCTGTCCAGGTACTCTATTCATCCCGGGAGTACAAAAATGTATCATGACTTAAAACAGAGAGTCTGGTGGACTCGAATGAAGCGGGAGATTGCCCGCTATGTAGCAAGGTGTGACACCTGCCGACGGGTGAAGCCTATCACCAAGAAGGCTGCAGGGTTGTTACAACCTTTAAGTGTTCCTGTGTGGAAATGGGAGGATATCTCCATGGACTTTATTGTGGGATTACCCACCACATCGAAGGGATACAATTCCATTTGGGTTATTGTTGATCGGTTGACTAAATCCGCTCATTTCATACCGGTCAAGACTATATACCTTGCAAAGAAATATGCAGAATTGTTCCTAAAACGAATTGTGTCTCTACACGGAGTACCCAAGACCATTACTTCAGATAGAGGTTCACAATTTGTATCCCGATTTTGGGAGCAACTACACCAAGTAATGGGTACCACCTTGATTCGAAGTTCTGCCTATCATCCGCAAACTGGAGGGCAGACGGAGCGAGTTAACCAAATTTTAGAAGACATGTTGAGAGCATGTGTGTTGACTTTCTCCAAGAAATGGGATGAATGCTTGCATCTAGCTGAATTCTCATATAACAATAGTTATCAGTCCGGCATTCGAATGGCACCTTTTGAAGCTTTGTATGGCCGAAGGTGTAGAACACCGTTGAATTGGACAGAGGCTGGGGAAAGATTCACTTTTGGGCCAGATCTTGTCAAAGAAGCCGAGCAGAAAGTCGCTCAAATTCGCGAGCACTTGCGGATTGCTCAATCGCGACAAAAGAGCTATGCCGATAAAAGAAGAACGCCATTGCAATTTAAGGTGGGAGATTACGTTTATCTACGCGTATCTCCTATGAAGGGGATTCAAAGATTTGGAGTAAAAGGAAAGTTAGCTCCGAGGTATGTTGGTCCTTATGAGATTTTGGAACGAAAAGGTTCCGTGGCCTACAGGCTAGCTTTGAGTCCACAGCTGTCGACTGTGCATGACGTATTCCACATATCCCAGCTTAAGAAATGCCTGCAAGTACCAGACAAGATTATCCATGATACTCAAGTAGAGTTAAGTTCCGATATGACTTATGAAGAGAAGCCAATTCGAATCTTGGATGAAAAGACCCGGGATACCAGAGCAAGAAGTATCAAATTTTATAAAGTACAATGGAATAACCATACTCCAGAAGAGGCTACTTGGGAACAAGAGTCATATTTAATTTCCCAGTACCCCGAGTTGTTTAAGTGAATAACAAGGAAAGTCCTTGTACATATGTAAGATAAACTTGATATTTCCATTCCTTATGAAGGAAGTAAAAACTTTGGGTAATGACACATTATCCTTTCCATTGTCAAACCTGGAGCTTTATCACTACAGGAATCTCGGGACGAGATTCTTTTAAGGGGGAAGGGCTGTAACATCCCACCCTTTTTATGTCTACGAACTTGTGTTTGGCATGGGAGGTTAAGTAGAAAAGTTAAAGAGAAAAAGAGGAAGAGAAAAGAGGAATGGTTGACTAAAGTCAACAAAGGGGCCAGATTTGAAAATTTTGTGAACCCAAGAATTTCTAAGTGAAGTTTATAAGCTAAGCAAATTAGTTGGCCAGCAATGGTGTGAAAAGTTTGAGAAGTGATGTTTCAAATAAATGGAAGAAGAAAAATGGGAAATGGTACTATTCACCGTCCGACACAACACTTAGCCGTTTTCAAATTCCGGCTGAAATTTCATATTATGCAGCAACCTTCAGGTCACGTTTACGGTCGATCTGTGGGTTGTATGATCAATGTGCATTAAACAAAGTTGTTAAGGGAACTATGATGAACAACTTTTGTTTTTGGGTCGCACGCAGAAACGGTCTGGATCAAGGAGAAAAACACAAAAGAAAATCAGTCAGATTATGTTTTCAGAAATTTCAGTGTAATTGACAGCAGATTCGAATTCGTGCAAATTGAGTTTGAATTTGAAGTTTTCTGCAAACACTTCCAATTAGGAAGTTGTTCTACTGAAGTTGAATTTCAAATTTGTCTTCAGCACCAGAGGCATGTTCTATTCAAGTTTTGAGAGTAATTTGTGAAATTCAGTTAGGGTTCTGAAAATTGGGGGAAGTTGCAGCAGTGACTTTGAAGCTCAAATTCGACTTCAATTCGAGCTCGGATGAGGGAAGTGCCAATGTATGAAATGAAATTGGATGATCCATCTACAAGTTTCATATTGGAAGTTTTTGAAGTTACCATATGGAATTGGGAGAAATTGAAGCTGCAATCTCGGGAAAAATGGAGGTTGAAAGGGGGAAATGGTGACGTCACGGCAAGCAAGCTGCTGCCGGCGTCGAGCGGCGGCCCACTTCACCGGCCACGCGTCGGTCGCGGTAGGAGCCAGCTCGAGCGGCGTCGCAGCTGAAGGTGTCAAGCTGCGGTGATCTCAGCCGCTGTTAAAGCCTCAATGACCGCCTTTCCTTCTCCCTCTTCGCCGCACTGCTCCTCTGCCCACCGACCTCGCCGCCGTCGAGCCGGAGCTCTGCAGCCGCCGTTTGAGCCGCTCCGCGTTGCTTCTAGCCACCAAAAGCTTCGCCTTGGTCTCCTGGTTCGATTCCACCCACTGGTGCTCTTCTTCCCTCATTCCATCGCCCGGTGCAATCAAGTCTGGGAGCTCACCGTCGACGGTCGCCGGGGTAAGAGCTCCTCTCCCGTTCTCGAGCTTGTGTCGTTGAGTTGGCCAGAGTTAGAGAGCTAGGTGGTGAGGCTTAGTGGTCTAGAAGGAGGTTTGGAGGGTTAGTCCGTGGGGTGCGACGTTCTTCCAAGCGGGAACGGCGTTCGCCGCCATGGCGTGCCTCCGCCATAGCAGCCGCACGGGTGCAGCCCCGCTCGGGCCTCCTCCGGCCGAGCTTGGGTGCGCGCTAGGTGCGTTAGGGTTCACTGGTGCTCGTAGGGTAGCTGTTAGAGTTTGTCTCGCCGTGGTTAAGCCGTGGTGCGCTCGCCGCCGCGTGCTCCGGGCGTGTCCCCGCCATGGCCGGCGTGGTGCGCTCGGGTGTGCGGTGTCGCGTTGCGCGGCTAGGGGTGTGCGTGAGGTGTTGCTAGGCTCGGTGAAGCTTGGAAGCCGGTTGTGAGCTCGGTTGGTGGGCTGTGCTCGCCGGAGTGCGCAACGCCACCGGAGCTCCGCCGCCGTGCCGCGGGGGAACTAGGGTTAGGGTTCTCCGAGCAAGCTTAGGCCTAGAATGGATGCGCGGGGGTGTAAATAGGCCCTAGGACTAGATGTGATCGTCGGAGGACCTCGCCGCCGGCGAGCGTGCGGGGTCAACGCCGGCGAGGCGCTTGGTCCGCGCGGGGACTCTGTCCCGCGTGGGCAAGGGCTTCGCTGGGGAAGAGAAGGAAAGCCGGGGGGGTTTTTGTAAAAAGACCATTTAAGTTTTAGAAACAGGTTTAAATTATGTTTATTCACTGTTTTAATTCTAGAAAATTATAGAAAAATCAGAAAAATGTGAAATTTTTTTTAATAATTTCCTTAGATTTTCCTTTATTTTATAAAAATGCTAAACCATTAAGTTTGTAGTAATTAGAATTTAATAATAACACCATCTTAGAAAATAATTATTAAAAATGGCTAAAATGATGCTAAAAATATTCTAAAATAGGATTTAGGTCTTGTAAGCACTTTTATAGGTAAATAAAGGATTAGGTTTGTGTAGAAAATAATTCGAGCATCCTTAGCAATTCTTCTTAATAAAATCAATAAAATAAATAAGGATTAATTTACCCACTTTATAAAATAACTTTTTCTTTGGGAAAGGTCTAGGTATCTTTGTTGGCTTGCAACTGTATCGAGAAGTGAGCTTTGTGTTATGTTTACAAACTTTTGCATCTCTCATCACTAACTTGCATCGCATATAGAGTCTGAAGCTTCGGAAGTGGAGTACGTGGATTTCTCAGACGATCCAGTTCAGTACGAGGAGATTCTCGTGGTTGCTCAGGAGTCTCAGGAAGCCGTCGAGACCGCTAATCTTTTTGAAACCCAAGGCAAGCCCCGGATGCATCTTTACCTACTTTATTTCAACAGATCACGAGTCCAAAGGTTATGATTTTATGTGTGCATTAGGTTAGGAGTTGAATGCAAACCCTTGATGCATGAACTACTCCTTGGTAGAACTACCTTTGCTAGGGCAATTAAGTAAAATGTTTAGAGAACAACTACTTAGCTATGCTTTGCCAGGTTCTAGTTATAAAAATGATGAGCTAGGTTCTCACTAATCAGAGATGAATCATATATGAGATACTGAAGAGAGAGTGGGCAGAGGGTGATAGAACGGATTGAGGTAGACTCGATCTCTAGCTCTGCCTACTAGATAAAATCACTAAGGACCGTTCCGTTGTTTAAGCAATTGATCGAGTGATTCTACCTGGTTTCTTACTGGGTAATGGGGCCAGTAAAGCCAACTAGATTAGCTGGCTCGTTGATTGGAAATATCGCTTACCGGTGCTTGCTGGGTCGGAGAAAGGCGGGATCGTCATCTGGAACTCACGGGGTGGTCGCCAGACGTGGGGCCCACGTGGGGATGCGTTCCCGGGTTCGGGTAAGGATATTTCCGGTCTTTGGCCCAACTAATTGAAAGGTTGTTACGGACAGCTGGCGCAGCTGTACGTGGCTGGTGGCTAGGTATCTCCTGCAGGATGTATATGGATCCGGATCAACACTACTCTTGGTTATGAGTGCACTTGATCAAATTTTAAACATCGTAGAGGAAACAAGTTAAACTAGTATATGTGAGTGATTCAAAATGCTGGTTGAACCTAGTATCACTTGAGTGAAAAAGGCATTTACCACTTAGTTAACTAGCTAATACTAAATGGAAATAAAACTGCTTTATATAAGGACTCATTACTAGTAAGCTTTTCCGCAAGGGTCAAGTCAGCCAAACAACCACCAAAAGCCTAATCATTCTCCTTGAGAGTCTTTTCTTTGGTAAGACGGGTAAGTCTTGCTGAGTACCTTCGTACTCAGGGTTCTTCCCTTTCTGTTTTTCCAGAGGAGGTTCCACAGGCCGAAGGAGAGGAGGAAGGCCAGAAGTCCTAGAGCATCGGAGGTCCCGGATGACTCTAGATGTTAGAAGTATCTAGTTCTACTTTACTCCTCTTGTATAAATCTAGTTGTATCTTGGACCTTAGAACTTTGGTTTGTCGTTAAGGTTATTTCAAAACTCGGTTTGTAATATTTCGTATCTTTCCGTATGTATGTAAAAAGGTAATGCCTGTTATGTTATCTCCAACTCGGTAAAAGATCCTAAGCTTTGGTTAAGAAAATGTTGTCAGTGGATGATTCGGGATGTCCCGGGGACACTCGACAGACTACCGGGTTTAAACTGTTTGAAGTGCGTGCGGAGTTATCCTGAGTTAAGGTGGCTCGACGCACTTGAGCCAGTTTAAATTGGGCGGTTCTGCCACAATAGAGCCATGACACAGAGTGTCGTAGAATCATATGTGAAGACATGGCAAGGTTGCCATGTGTACTAGTGTGTAGATGTCATGGTAGGGTAGCCACATAAAAAAGAGTCATCTCATGTTGTATCGAGTTGATGTGTGAATAAAATTTGAGTTCTTTTGTAGAGAGTTGGTCTCCCATATCGGTGTTAGGTGGAGGTGTCCATAAAGTTAGGACTGTGGGAAAGGGTCCACAGAAGGATCGGTGTCAAGGTCAGGGGCACCAAATTTCTCAACAAAAATCATATCAAGAAAAATACACCAGATGTATGTATATACATACCAACTTTATTTCAAGAAAAAACCTCTCCAAAATAAGGGAATGCTGTAGGAAGGAAATTAATGGATCAAAGTCAGCAGTCATACATTATTCACCAAAGGACAATGTCTTCAAATTGCTAAAAACAGGGCACGTTTTCAGTTCCCTGTTCAGAATCACCTCCATATGGAACATACGAGTGAAAGTTCAGTGCATAACAAAGAAGAGTAACATCACACTAACGAAAGTAAACAGGAAAAGTAATACAAAAAATTGTCTGGACTCTTTTATTGATATGCAAAAAAGGTAAATGCTATGACAATATATGGTAATCACCAAACTATTGCAAAGGCCAAAATGTAACCTCGCCATTGAAGTCTAATGACCCTTTAACATGGAAAATGCAGCAACTTTCGATATAATCATAAGAGACGGAGTAAGCTACACAGGAGTAGTTTGAATTTAGAGTGTGTTCAAATTTTGTTAAGGAGTTGAACCACTCCACAAATCAGTCCATCTGACAACATGTCCCCGTGAGTAACATGAATGTTGAAGGGGTCAAAGCCAACTGGGTGAGCTTCCAATATCTGTATATGACTCATGAGCATATATTGTCAACTGACCTTACGTTAGACGGGGTTTTAGATCTTAAAGAATGTTAGCCCTTGACAGTAAATTTAAGTTTTACAAAATTTACTTAGAAGAATGGGAATCAATGATGTTACAAATTTGTATTCAGTCAGTTTAATTTACTATACTTGATAACAAGAAAAGAAACTAGAACCATTGTCCTGCTTTCGGTTTGTTTATAAGTCATTGTTCCGGTACTTATACTAGACTGCAAATAACCACAATACTAGAGGGTGTAAAGGAAAAGTATCACATAATATGTATGGTGGGAGATAGATGTCAGCATCCATTGCTATACCTCCCCAGCATCACCTAACAACACCAAACTTGTAGCATTTGATAGGCTATGAAGAACATTATGGCCACCTAAGATTTCATCATCATCAAATCTGTTCCGACGTCCATAGCCATGACGACCACGGAGCCAAAGCGGGCCATCATTGCATTTGCAATGGTTGCAGTGATCTTGGCCCTGATCTTGGTTACCGCACTGTTCATCTCACAATATTCACAGGTACTCAGCGTCGCTACAAGAGTCGCTAAGCTATAGTAGTTCAAATCCTCAGCAGATGAACAATCACTGTTGCTGTCATTGCATTCATCAAGTACATCGTGGTAAATATCTTTATACTTGTATTCATAACCATCATGTAAGAAACAGTCATTAAGCACGACACTGGCCGTGGCCAGTGAACCCATATTCTCGAACAAGGGAGCTCGATGGTGCGGCGTGACATAGTGCAGGGACAACAGGTTTGGAGCAGCAATGGTGAGGTCCTCGTCCTCTGTGATCCTGCACTGGATGATGGTCAAGCTCTTGAGGGAGGCAGATGATATCTCATGGCCTTCTAGAAGGCAGTCCTTGAGGTCGAGGACTTCCAAAGAAGGACACTGAAAAGGGAGTTGTCTTAGCATCCTGTCTCTCAACAAACACTCCGCCAGCACCAGGACTTTCAGGTGACAGGATACCATGTTGACGTACTCGAAACCAAAGTGAACTGGATAACACGGGCTTTGCGCTTGATGGCAGCATGGATCCACATATCAACATCACGACCGTTGTAATCCGCAACGCCTTCTTCGGGAGAGGGGCTCTGGCGCCGCCAGTACGGTTCTCGACAGGGCGGTTCCGAGAGTAGCCGGAGCGTGTACACTAGCGCGGACTTGTCCCGCTCGAGCAAGAAGCGGTACACGAACCTGGCGAAGTCCTCGTGGGGGGGGGGGGGGGGGGGCACGCTGTGGCGGCCGAGGCGCCAGATTCGGAGGTCGACGCAGGGCGCGGAGGCCCAGAGGTGGCGCCAGCGTCGCGCGAGCACGCAGGTGCTCGCCACCTCCCACGCCCGCAGGAACGACATGACGTGGTGCAGCATCGCGTCCGGGAGCACGCTGAAGCGGTCCACGAGGGCAGCGGCCGTGTCGCCTCCAGAGGTATCCCCGGCGGAGCATGGCTTGGGTTTCTTCGCGGGCGTTTCGTCGAGCATCTGGCCTGCGCTGCGCGTCGACAGCTTCCTTGCGTCAGAGACGAGACCGCGAGAAAATCTCGAGAGGGAGTTGGATCGCAAGGGGAATGAGATCGAAATAATGGCGAGTTGTTGCCGCCTCGATCCCGCCGTCCGGACGGCGGCGCGGGAGGCGGCGGCGGCGAATGGACTCGTATAGATGGCCAATCATGCCGGCCACTACACTATACGGCACTGGCACTGTACCGGCACGACATTATATGGCATGACAATTAGTCGTGCCGTGCTGACTAGTGCCGTCGTGCCGAAGTGTGAGCACTTGCACTACACTATAAAGCCAACCAATCGTGTCGTGCCGTGTTTTTGGCACTACGACACTACAGTGGTTGTGCCTGTACCGGCCTGCTGCCGCTGCGCCGTCCGTCGCGTAATGCCGGCTAGGCACTGCCAAAGTCGGGCCTGCCGCCGCTCCGTCGCACCATGACGCTGGAGAAGGGGATTAGGTTTTTATTACTAGGCTAGGCCTTTAGTGGTATGTTAAAAGAATAGCTTTACTGAAATTATCGTGCCGACCCATTAATCGTGTCGTGCCCGTGAGCCAGTCCGGTGACCCAGGCACTATCTAGATCGTGCCTCGTGCCGGTACTAACATTATGGTATCGTGCCCGTACGGTGCTAGGGTCGTGCTTTTTTGTCTTGCCCGTGCTGACCCATTGTGCCTGGCCCATTTGGCCGACTAGACTCGTGAAGAAATCAGTTCTGAGTAACTTCCGCCTAAAATTGAGTTGGGGATAACGGACGGATGTGTGATATCACTGGCTCACTGCCCCCCGTGTAGGCTTTCGAAAGGCAGTATGGGCTACGGCCTAGTCGTAGCCCCAGCAGCAAAGCCCACTCCAACAGCGTGCTTGAGCTAGCACACTGTCAGGTGCTTCCTCTGTGCTACACGTTTGAATGGAGTAAGTAAGTTCTAATTGTTATTTTGCGAGCATGCAACATGACTACTCTACATGGGAGATTTTTTTTTAAAAAAAAAAACACAGCTACACGAGCATGAACCATTATCAGAAAATTGTTGTTGTTGACATTTTAATAGGGATTATAAAGAGAGAACAAAGGCATTTGGTGTGTTATAGCCCTACCGGGTTGCCTCGTTAGTTGTTGGCTGTCGATCGTGGCATGGCATCTAGGGCTGACCGTGTGATGGCTTTTGGAAGTTGGGTGCACCTAGAAACTCCTCCTGTCCATATATGGACCGACCCTCCAGCAGGGACACACGGCGCAAGTGGCGCGGCAGGGTTTGGCGCACGCCGGACGTGCCATCCCCACGGCTGACGCAGGGCAAGTGTGCATGTGTCCTCGACAAAGATGGCACGCCAGGCAAGGTGTGGTTGCCATGCCGCCTAACGTGCCAGGACAAGTGGACAAACGGACGGGCGGACGTGTATGGCGCGGAAAGAGCGGTGCACCCGGTGCCACTGGCACAGCTAACCTTATGCACATGTCCCTGTTGCAGGTACTAATATAAACGCCATGCAAATACGTGCTCATACAAAAGCGTGCAACGAACCGTGGGCCACACCCTCGCCGCGTTCGCTTGGGTCGGACGTCAGGGACGGTCAGAGCGCGCCTGACGACAAGTGTATGTTGCTTGGACGCCATGCTGCTGCTGCTACCACAGTACAGTAGCGTTTCATTGGTGTTTTTTTTTTCCAAAAAGAAAACTTATATTAATATTAATATGTAGTTGAGTATATACTTAAGTTACCAGCACTCTGTAAACTAAAGAGATTACATCTAAAAGCACTCACCATATAACTCCAAAACTCAATTCAACCTATGACAACAGAGATATCGATCCCGTGACGAGGCCGGCCGGGGTGCCCAACGAACAACCGAAAACTCAGGCCCTTGTCGTGACCAACGCAAAGCAACGGAACTTAAAAATCACACGCACGCGCAGCAGGGAACGCACGCCGCGCCCGTCGTCCTGGAATTGGCATGGGCAACATTGACCATGATGATCTGTGATCGATCGATCTGTCACGGACGACCGTTAGTTTGGCACCAGCAGAGCGCACGAACTTAACGCGCAGCAACTGCTACTGACCTGGCTGCTGTTGCAGTTGCCATTTCTGTGCAGGAGTTCTTCTAGGTATGTTTAGATGGTAGGAAAAAATACTGTAGCATAAGAAAAACACTATACCATTTGCTGAGAAACGTGTTCTGTGAGAGAGAAATAGTAAAAAGTTAGAATAAATAGTGAATAGTTGGGAACGTCTATATCGCTTGCAGCCGTCCGGCAACAGCACCTGGCGGTAGATGGTCACCGACAATGGAACCGTGCACACGCCGTGCGTGGCGTGCGTACCATCGCTCACGACTGGCCGCAGCAGCAGCAGCAGCACGCAGATGCCAGAGGGCAGGCGGCAGATGGCGACACCCGTAACGAACAAAGATGTAGGAAGATCTCGACCAGGTCCAGGTGATCGTTGTCGTCTATCTATCTCTTGTGCATGCACAACCGATTGGGTGGTTGACGCCTGCCTGCCGTGCTTGTGCTTCCACACATCCTCTGTGATGACCCACACCCACTAGCCACCCTCCGTCCGATCCGTCTCGTGGCCAGGCCAGGGCACATCACATGCGCCAGTTTATATACGCGTACGCGCACGACGCGCCTTTCGTGCCTTCCAGCTGCATGCAACAACCAGCGAGATACTAGCATCATGTTCATCAGAGATCTAGCTGTAAGGGAAAGCTACGTTCTGGAGGCAGCACCTCTGTCGTGAGGAGCACGCGCGCGCGCGCGCGGCTAGCTAGCTAAATTTTGAGTGCCCGCGCGATCACTATCCATGCAGAGTCCACAATATGACAATGAGACATCGATTGTTGAACCGATTAATGAAGAGATGATTTATATTGGTATCTGATGAATGTAGACAGGATGATATATATGATGCTGCTAGCAAGAGTGTATGTAGATATAGCCAAAAAAACCTTGCACGTACTAGCAATTACTTTCAAACAAAATGCTGGCGCGGCATAACTGAAAGTGATCGCTGATACTGCATGAAAAGGGAAGTGCGTCCCGTGGCCGAGTCCAGCTAATGGCTAACTGGAGTTCCGCTTTGGAACTGGAATTAGGGGGGTGCTCATTAAAGATCTTTGATTTTTTTTATACATAGTCTAATCTCAAATTGGCAAAATTTACCTAGTTTGACAAATAATTTGAAAACATCAAGTGAAAAACTGGTCAATAGTGACGGCCTTCAACCGCAATTCGTCACTTATGTACGGGGAGCTGAAATTTTTATGGAACTGCTTCTGCTTATAGATGATAGCTTATGAGCCAAAAGTCTAGCGAACCACCTCAAAAGAGAGATAGTTTGTGGCCGGCATAAGCCATTTTTTATTTTGTACTGGGAGAAGTTGTTTTGCCGAAATTGTAAATAATAGGTTTTGGCGGTTTGTCCCTCTTGAGAAGTTGATGGATAAGTTGTTTTACCAAACGATTCTATAGGATAAGCTAGATAATCCAAAATAAAGAGATAAGCTACTTTACCATATAATCCAGCGATAAGCTATTTTACTAGATATTCCACCGATAATCCCCCTCCCTCCCATCTCCCTCTATGTCTCTTTTAACATACCTTTTTCTGAGCGGCTGGAGCATAGGCAACACCACAACGAGATGCAATTGTTATGACGGCACATATAACACAGCCTCCATCAAACTATCTAATACTCCTTGGTTTCTTAAATGTATATTGTTTGTTAGGAGTATATTGTTTAGGACAAAGAAATTAGATTTTAACTAATTAGCTTGTAATAAACAACATGTATTTGAGAACGATGACAGTATGTAATAGAGTTGAAAACTAATCGTATCTACCATAATAATCCGATCATTGCCGTACTATAATGTTTGAACGCTCCTACGTCAATATAAAAAGACCAAGAATCACAAAAATGCCGACCGATATCCTTACATGTTTACAACTTCCAACGACAAGGTCCTATATGGCACTGTTTTGCTTGGCCATCAATGACCGACGCATCCTTCATCTCTAGGCCCCGGGGAAGCACGCATGGCCTCTTCAGTGCTCCGCAAGTGATGAACAGGCTTCACCGACAAGATTTGAATGCAACTTTTTACCAAACTGTCCTAAACCGACACAAATATATACATTTGCACATGTTCTCTCTTGTTCCAGCTCGCCATGTGTGCCAGTGAGAGCTAGCCAGTCTCCTGCATGATATGCTTTGCTCTTCGGGCAAAGACGACAGGCTCATATGGCGAGGCTGCATGATATTAGGGCTTGTTTGGTTCCATCGGATTCAATCCGGGTCCGGAATGATAAATATAACAAGAAATTTATAATAAGTACATCTAGAGACCGGGATTTATTCCGGGTCATAAACTAATTTATTCGTGATAGATACATCAAGAGACCCGGAATGATTCCCTACCTCTTGACTAGTGGATTGATTCCTTGTCTTTTGGTGACACTATCGTGTGTAAATTAGCTCTAGACCCAGAACGAATCCCGGTCTCTTATTGTCCCTATCATAAATTTCTTGTTATATTTTCATTCTCAACCCGGATTGAATCCGATGGAACCGAACAACCTGTTACTGTGTCCTAAACCGCCTGGCTGTTCGACCTGCACAACACAAGAATTTTTTAAAGCCAACTAGAGAGCATGTGAGATTTATGCAGCTGCATTGCACAGGAGGTTTGTTTATATAAAATAAATTAATCATTTAGATTATTTAACGACCGGCATATATATAATACTCCTGCCGTTGTACGCTAGCGGCCGCCAATTATTTGAGACGACCTGATCCTTAAATTCCTCTGATAAACCCAATCTCTGACTCGCACGCCACTGTCAGTCTCTGCACAAGGAGGCATCATCAATCCTGCCAGGACGCATGCTGCTAGTAGCTTGGCTTCCAAGGTGAAAAACATTAATTTAGTTTTTTAGGGTCACTGGGAAAGAAAGAGGTGAAAAATAAAAAAATGTATATAGTGTTTTTACATTTTTTACCTCTTATAAACATTTTTTTTGATAAATTGATCAAGGAGGAATAAATTTACAATAAGGGCCTCGTTTGGATCCTTCATTCGAATGAATTGTAATTTACTGAATGGATTAGGCTATTTGTCTTGAATTGTGGTATTCTACAACTTTCCAAAGTTTATATGTAATCTTTTATTAAATTTGTGGGTGGGAGATGAAAAAAAAGATTCTATAGATCTTCATGCTACATTTCTGATGTACAACTTCTGTCTTCTAAAACATTGTGTAGCATAAAATACGGCACATATCTCACATATGCCTCCCAGCGCTTGCCGCCACCGCCGTCCACCCTCTGGCCCCCGTTTCTGTCCGTCGTCGGTCTTCTAGCCGGTGGCCAGGGGAGCGGGGGTCCATCCTTTAACGGATCAAGTCCTTAGTCGAGTCCTTCTAGGTCTAGGGTTTATTCACTGTCGATGTTTGGCGGCGGAACTAGGGTTTGCCGGAGGAGCATGACTTCTCTGTGGCTTCTTGTTCCTGGTGGCGCCGGCAATGCGGAAGCGCCGGCGTCGCATGGGAATAATTTCTCCCGGCCTTTTCCGTTCTCCAGTGGCGATCTACTCTGACGCCAATGGAGAAGCCGGGGAGACCTATGTTGGAGTCTAGGGCCGGCGCATCATCGTCTTCTTCAGGTGATGATGTTGTTGACCTGTTTAATTCCGAGGAATATTATCTCTGGTGGAAATCCGTGTTTTTCTCGGTTTGCCGGCATTGGATTTGAAGGTTGCGTCGTGGGGGCCGGAGTTGGCCGATGCGCCTGGGAGGCAGTATACGCGGCATCTGCGCCTAGCAGTAAGCCCTCCTCTGCGGCCTCTACTTCGTGGAGATTGGCTCTGGCGTCTAGCGACAATTGGGAAGCGGTTTGGATAGCGGTGACAAACGGATCCGTGAAGTCGTCGAGGAAGATGATTAGGAGTTTTAAACTTCTTTGTAATTTTCCTTTTTGTCTCGGTTTTTGTTTGTAAAAGAGCCGGTGTAATGTGCTAAGATCAATACATGTTCCTTCTAAAATAATATCTCACATATGGTCAAAAATAATATATAAATATATTTTATATACAACTATATTATCTTAGTCATTTTATGTCTAAATTTATGATTATTAGAATACAATTAAATTCCAAGGATCCCAACGGGGGCCTAAATGAGAAAAAAATACCACTAATAAAAGATACGTAAAAAAAGTAGGGCGTTTTGCAAAAAAGTACAGTTGGTGAATGCACATTCCTATATTGATGGATTTTCGTACTCGGATTCGATAATTTAGCTGGAGTTAATTAGGTGGCCTTCAATGGTGGTACGGGCTCGCAAAAAAAAATGGTGGTACGGGCAGCATAAACCGGGGTCAGGACTCAGAAAAACCAGGACTTCACTTCAGGTTAGGTCGACAGAGGCAGGGCCAAGCGTCTGCGACTCGAAGAAATTGTACACACACCCCTCTCCGATGTTTTCACAATAACACCATGCAAAGGGCACCATCGTCGTCTCAATCTGTTTTTCAGTGCTAGCAGATGCAAGTGTGATAGCACTATAGCAACAAGCAGTGCGTCTCCCTGTTCCCCTCTGCCTCTGGCGGTTGCAATGTACTAGGATCGTGCACACGCAATGTGGCATGTGAACGTTCCGGATATAGGAAGCCATGGTCGATCATGGCCGCCAGTGGCCATCATAGGCTGCTCCACGCGAGTTGGTGACACGCACGGCCGTGTGCTGGCGGGCTCGTGTGCACGCCACTTTCGCATAAAACTAGTGCCGTTCCGAGAGCTTTTGCACACACTTGTGCGCAGATGGAGGAGAGCAGGCCAGCATCCCCTGCACTTTCCTCTCGCACTTTGTTGTCTTCCATAGTCCCCCGCAGTTTTCGGGAGTGCCCATTTTGCTGTATACTAGTAGACACTTTATTTTATTTTGTTTGTATAATATAGGAATAGTCTTTGTTCCCGTTTGTTTTTTTTTTCTATCCCAAACACGCCTGATCTGCACGAACATTTCCCCTGCTCTCATGTACCAGCTGGCAGCAGCTGGCATTACTCTCGGCTGGTGTGTTTAGATTCACCAAATTTCGTCCAAAAATATACTATTTATTTAACTTTTTTTCTATTCATCTCATCCATCTCACTTACATAACATTATTCATCTACAATGTTTTTTTATCTATAATATTTTTCCGAGAAATATTTCTCAGTCTAAACACCCTCTAATCAAGTGCGTGAGGAGATTGCCCTAGGATTGTTGAGTAGACGTTGAGTACTTGGTTGTTGAGTTTGTGTGTACCTTTGCGGCTTGCCTATTACTTGATATGTTGACTGCATTTGTTTTGTCATTACAAATAAAATATTTGGCTTCCGTACGATGTTAATTGTTGAATTCTAGTTTCAATTTGGCGATATGTTGAGTGCTCGCTTTGTATGAATATTATATGGTTGTAACAGTTCGTTATGCGTGCAAATAATGTTTATCATGTACTCTCTTGTGATGTGGTTCGTATGGAGCTTTATGTTTGCCAGCAAATTTTAAAATAATGTGCTCTATTGTGATGGTAGAAAAGGAAAAAAAACAGGCCCCATCCTGCATGCGGCTGTATGACCGCCTTAAATGCTGCTACAGTAATTTTTTCACAATCTGAACACCCTATGGAACTTTGGTAGCACAAAGTTCGCTACCGTGCCCCGCTACAGTGATTTTCGTGAGCTACAGTGAAAAGTTCACAATCTGAACACCCTCTATATATAAAAGGATAGGGGTGCACTTGTTGACTTCCGTAAAAAAACATAAGTCAAATTGTGCAACATACGGCTGAAAGCATTGAAACAATGCCACATCATAAAATTCACAAAAAAAAAAATCATGTTATTGAAACATCGTGCAACATTGATGTTGAAACATAACAGAAATTCCATTGCACTCACGTCCCATGGTACCCAGCATCCTCATGTTGCGGTGGAAGTTTCCCATCTGCTCATGTTGTGGTGGGAGTTTTTCGGCCAATGCTCATATTGCGGTGGGGGCGCCTGATCTCCGTAGTGTCCATCGGAAGCAAAGCATAGCATTACCGTAAAAAGAGTGAGGCAGGCCCCACACGCACGCACACGGGTTGAAAAACAAAAGTAAACCCACGCCATCCATCCCCGCCATAATTACCGTACCGTCCTCCTCCGGGGGCCAGGCGCGGCGAGGGGCCCGGCATTACTGCCCCCGCCATAAATCCCCTCCTCTCCGCCGCAGAACCCCACCCATCCCCAACTCTGAGCTGTGACACAGCTGTCTTCCTCTCCCCACTCACTCCCCACCTGAGCCTGCCGAGCGACCTCACTCCTCAGGAATCCACCGCCACAATCCCCCTCCGCATTGCTTGCGCTCCGTCTCCCAGCCGGAATCCGCTTTGTTTGCTTCGATTTGGTGGTGGTATGAGCGCGTGCTGAGCGGGACGATGAGGAAGGCGCTACTGCTGTTTCTGCTCTGCTGCCTCGCCGCCGCCGGCGGGGAGGCGGCGGGGGAAGGGGCGGAGCTGGCGGTGGTAGTGGACCCTTCATGGCGGTTCCCGAGCCAGCGGCTGCGGGACGCCTACGTCGCGCTGCAGACGTGGAAGCAGCAGGCCATCTTCTCCGACCCACGCAACCTCACCGCCGACTGGGTGGGCCCGGGGGTCTGCAACTACACCGGCATCTACTGCGCGCCGCTGCCGCGGGGGGTGCCCGGCGCCGGGGAGCTCGCCGTCGCCGGCATCGACCTCAACCACGGCGACATCGCGGGGTACCTCCCCACGGAGCTCGGCCTCCTCGCCGACCTCGCGCTGCTCCACCTCAACTCCAACCGCTTCTGCGGCCTCGTCCCCGCGTCCTTCCGCCGGCTCCGCCTCCTCGTCGAGCTCGACCTCAGCAACAACCGCCTCGTCGGCGCGTTCCCCGCCGTCGTGCTCGACCTCCCGGCGCTCAAGTTCCTCGACCTCCGGTTCAACGACTTCGAGGGCGCCATCCCGCGGGAGCTCTTCGACCGCCCCCTCGACGCCATCTTCCTCAACCACAACCGCCTCCGCTCCCCGCTCCCGGACAACTTCGGCAACTCGCCGGCGTCCGTCATCGTGCTCGCCGACAACAGCTTCGGCGGCTGCCTCCCGGCGAGCCTCGGGAACATGTCCGCCACGCTCAACGAGATCCTCCTCATCAACAACGGCCTCGACTCCTGCGTCCCGCCCGAGGTCGGCCTGCTCCGGGAGGTGACCGTCTTCGACGTCAGCTTCAACGCCCTCGTCGGACCGCTGCCGCAGCAGGTGGCCGGGATGCGGAAGGTGGAGCAGCTCGACGTCGCGCACAACCGCCTCTCCGGGGCCGTCCCGGAGGCCATCTGCGCGCTCCCGCGGCTCAAGAACCTCACAATCTCCGACAACTACTTCGCCGGCGAGCCGCCGTCCTGCGCGCGCGTCGTGCCGGCGGACGGCGACAGGCAGAACTGCCTACCCAACCGCCCCGCGCAGCGCACGCCGCAGCAGTGCGCCGCGTTCTACTCGCAGCCGCCCGTCGACTGCGCCGCGTTCCAGTGCAAGCCCTTTGTCCCTGTTCCGCCATTGCCCCCGCCGCCGCCGCCATCATACCCCGGGCCCTTACCACCAGTGTACCCCATGCCATACGCATCGCCGCCGCCACCTTCACATTACCGATGATTCGTTTAGCGGAGAGACACTACCATCACCTTCCTTCACCGTCGTGCTGGATGGAGACAGCAACGTCACAGGTGTACGTGGTCAGTCATTGTTGTGCTTAGATTTCTAGTGTTCTTGATTGATAGCTACCGGCATATATAGAAGATTATAAGGTGCATATATATATCTCGCTCTTGCCTTTTGCATTGGTCTGTCTGTTTGCGTCATGGGGATGGTGAAAAGGATTGGAAATGGCTGGAGATCGATGGAGGGAACAATTTGTGCTTGGATTGATTGCTACTAATTGGGTTGTGAATAATAAACTGCTTGAGAGAGACAGGTTTTACGAGGACGAGGAGGATTGTTGGTTTGGTTGGTGGCGGTGGCGCACCAAGGCCTGGGATGTATAGAGGGGTTAAGCTCGAGTTCTGCAGTTGAGCTGCTTTCAGTTGAGAGTCGAGCGATAAGTTTTTCAGACCAAGATCGAAATGTATCCTACTTAACTATTCTTTCTTTTCTTTGTCACAGCCACTTACTGTTATTCGATTATTATGATATTTATTTCGGATTCTTAGAAACTTGGCCTCTTGATTGGTATTGGGTTCTGTTGTACTTATTTTATGACATGATCCTCGTATGCATACTGTTTTCAGGCTGGTCATTCTTTGCATGTACATTCTCTGTGTCCTCTGCTACAGAAATGATCATGGTTTCTTTAGACGCTTCGCACATGGTGTGTTCGGCATAATTAGCACCCTGTTGGCACAATTTATTTTTTTCAAAAGCTTATTTTGTCTTTAAGAAAGAGTAATACTGCCAGATGTTTCTTCTCGTAGCTTTGTCATTGCTTTCTTCTGATGATAAAGCTGGGCAGCAGTACTGGTGCACTATTGGCATTGGTTTATAAAAGTTTGCAGTGATCACACGAAACTTTCATTCTCATAAAGATTGCCTACCTGGTGAACTATTTTTTCTTGTACTAATTGAAGATAGAGTCCTTAATCCCTGGCCTTTTCGGCACAGCCACTATGATTAGAAGGCGTAATGATCATCGCTGACTGCATTGTCCTGCCTTTGGTTCACTCGGGCCGGGGAAAAGGGCGATGAAAACACCCATGAGCTGCTTTGGTCTGATCCTCATTTGCTTTGGCCCTAAAGATAATATCATGACTGTGTTACCACAGTAGCTTAATACGGTGGCGGTTAAGACTTAGAGGGTGTTTAGATTGGAAAACATTCTCCGAAAAACATTGTAGAAAAAAATAATATAGATGAATAGTGTTCTGTGGGTGGGAGAGATGGGATGAATATAAAAAAATTGGATGAATAGTTTTTTTAGGCAGTTGGTGAATCCAAACGTACCCTAAGCGCGCCTCTCACCTTTCTCTTATCTTACTGATTATGGGACTGGGAGAGTGCATTCTAGGAACTAGGAAGTGTCCAAGATCCCCATCGGTGGAAAAAAGGAGAACAGTTGCAGAAATGCGACCGATGCTGGCGGTGGGAGCCAGGGAGTGCAACTTCTTCATTCGTCACGTACTCAGGCATGCTTATCCCATGTTTACAACATACTTCGTTTTTTTTTGCGAGTAAACATACTTAGTTTTTATTCTACTGTTTTATGACATCATCCAGGGCCCAAAGTTTACTAATCCTGAAATAGTTACACCGTAATCGTGCCAGTACGAATATTGTTTGGGTCCTTGTTCGTCGTCCTGCACCAAGTTGGGGAGCATGTGCTGTGCGTAGTAGACGCGTACTAGCTGCGATATGAGATGACATTCGAGAAAGTGAAAGCTTGATGAGCTCGTGGAGAAACTTTGTTCCCCATAAAGCCCCATCTCAGTGTGGGTGGGTTCTCGGCCGGGTCAAGACGGCACTAACCGTCCCTTTCGGCGCCTCGATGTCGCGCGGACAGCAGTGACGACCGGGCCCTGGCCGGCGGCCGAGCCAGAGGTGGCCGCCACTGTTGCGAATTGCGATGCGGCCGGCGCAGGCGCATGCATGTGTTGGTGAGTGAGCAGCAACTGCGTCGCAACTTAAAAAACTTTGCGATCGTGCCAACCATCCCCCAAGCCTATCTACCAAAAACGATCACAGGGGCAAAAGGTCAGCTTTGTGATTATAGATGTAAAAAAACCCGCAGCCCGTTAGCCCGCTCAGAAACCCGGATTTTTGGCCCGACCTAAGCCCAGTCCAGCCCGGTCTTTTATAGGCCTGGGCTGTCACCTCGGTCTGCAGGCCAGCCCGGTCCGGCCCGTTGGAAAGGGGACAGGCCGGTCAGGGCCCAGTGTCTGCTCCATCCGGGGCTCCTATCCATATAAGATTTTGATGGTGTTAACCCAACAACGTGAATGAAATATCCCAACATTAGGTTTTTTCCTATTCGCGGGCTATGGGCCAGCCCGGCCCTTTATTTGTGGCCGGGCTTTCCGGGCCGGCCCAGCCCTCGCCTCAGCCCGTAGGCCAGCCCGGTCCTGCACGATGGGAGGTAGGGCTGGGCGCCGGTTTTTACCGGGCCACCCAAGCCCAGGCCGGGCCGGGCCGGGCTGCCCATCTGTACATCTGTATTTGTGATGACCTCTTCGGTCTTCTCGTCCGACTTCCTGGCAGAAACCGCTGCGAGTTGTGCTCTGATCCATTTGACCACGGTGACTGCCATGGACCATGGTGATCGATGTGTCGTCTGGTTGGTGGGTGAATGCTAAATGTGGAGTCGGTAGAAGACTTGTGGCCGCCCGGGCGGAGGTGCTGCCACCGACACCGTAATTCCGGGAGTAAACGCCGGTGCCACGAACGCCCAGTCGTTGCGCCACCGACGACGACGGCGGCATCGCATCGAGGGAGCTGACGAGCGAGCTAGAGCTTGCTACTCTTCTCCCTGAGACGACGACTGCTTTCAAAACAAACAACATGCCACGGTGCGTGCGTGCAGACCGCTGGCTGAGTCGCGTACAAAGCGACGGCCCTCACAAATGCCAAAGCCGTAGCAGCCTAGCAGGGGTGGTGGGAGGACGGAGCACGCCGCGTGTACGTAGGTGCGTGCGGCGAGAAGGACGGCACAGATAAGGCGGTGTGCTAGCAACCATTTCCTTCCTTCCCATCGTGATCGTGGTGGCCCCTGCCGCTGCCAAAGGAGCTAGCTTGCTGCTGGTACCCGACGAGCTAGGACCGCACCGAATGAGCCGGAGGTGGTGGTGGACTGGACTAGCTCTGGGCGCATGGTTCACCTTACCGTCGGGAACCGGTCCGGTTTGACCGGTTCCCGACCAAACCGCCCCGGACCGGTAGCGGTTCGGGGCGGTTTGAACCGGTGGAAATTCAAAATTTTCAAATTTAAATTTAGAAATGGAAAAATGTCGTAAAAATTCTTAAAAATACTTCAAGGTGTGTGTAATCTATTGGTGTAAAAAGTTTTCAAATATTTGCTCATTTGACATTTTTTTGGCAAATACAAGTTAAATCAAAAAAGAAAAAGAAAAAAACTGGTCAAACCGACCGGCTGACCGGTCAAACCAACCGGCTAACCGCTCCAACCGAATTTGAATTCAAAATTCGAATTTGTTCGGTTTCCACCAGTAACCGGTCCAACCGGACCGGTTTTCCGCTACCGCCGGGCGACGGTTCGGCCGTCCGGTTCGGTAAGGTGAACCCTCTGGGCGACGGACGGACATATTCCCCTGGGCTTTTTTGTGGGATTTTGGACACGACAGGCTCGCTATCTCATCGCGCCGGACACGCGCGTAGTCCTACAGCTACAGGTAGTCTAGCCTAGAAGAAGAATCCAACCAATTGTATGGCCCTTTCCACTGCCAGGTTGATCGAGGCCGGCCGCTCCTGGTTTCAGTGTCACTGTTCGGAGAGCGCACCCGCGCGCGCACGAGTCAAGAGTAACGCACTCCGGCCTCGTGCTGGTGCAAGACTCAGGTGTCTTTTTATGTGACATGCAGTGAGGATGTGAAGGTGGAGCACACTATGGATTATTGAAGAAATAAACCACACTTCACACGACACATTAGACATTATCACACTAGGCATCGTATGACTGATCTCAGCTGGGAAAATCGGTAGTAGCAGAAGCTAATCTCAGCTTCTCCAGCCACGTATGCTCTCGCTTCTCCTCTCGACATGCCTCGCCGATCAATGGGGAGGTTTTTTTTTTCTTCTGACGGACCAAGCCAAAGGGATCCGGCTTTAATTCACTGTGCTGCGCTTGCAGCAGGTTGCCATGCAATGCAGCAGCTCATTGCTAAGGCCAGTCTCAATAGGAGTTTTATAGGCATTAAATTCGTTGCCACATCAGCAATTTTGTTGACATGACAGGGTAATTAAGAGGGGGAGTTTCATGGAATGTGAGGAGAGTTTTATCCCCATGAAACTCCTGTGGCACAGTTACCTAGTTTCCAGTCTAGTTAACTGTGTCCATGAAACTCCCACTGAGACTTGTCCAGGGTGTGTCTAGTTAGGAGGGGAGGAAAAGATCTTTTTTCTAATAAACGTGTTTTGTGAGAGGGATGAATAGAAAAGTTGAAAGGAGTTCTAAAAAGCGTGTTTTCTAAAGAGATAAAAAAGAGATAAATAGTAGAGTGCAGAAGAACCTGTACACGGCCTCAATCCGTCCTCTGGATGATGGGGAGTCGGGGACCAACCGGACAGCTCAGGTCCGCCGAAAAGCTTGTGCTTGTGTCATGTGTGGATGCCGACAAGCGTCGGTGCAAGGAGGCGGAAGCGGTAAGAAATTAGTGGGCTCGTTATAAGGGCCAGGCCACTAGTAGTAATGCTAGCCCACAGGGAAATTGATTGCTGGGCTTGTTTTCTATATGGGCCACGTGACAGAAGCCCATTGTGTCGCACCCCCAAAACAAAATCTTCCGAGATCAGTTAGACCGTTACCACCATGGCAACCATTCACCAATGTTCCTCATTTTAATAGCAAAATTATCCAGCTACAGTACTGTATAAATTTGCTATGAAAGGGTGGGTAAACAGTAGTATATACTCCAATTCTACTACAAGTGTCGGTTAGCTTTCCCCAAGTGTCAGTTAGCTTTCCCAAAGGAATAATAACTGCGGGAAACACATTCCTAACCATCTCACAAATCAGTCTCCTTATGCATCGATTGGCTACCAAATACATATCCAGGTTCAAGGTCGATTTGTTCCCATATCCTGCATCCTTGTACACACATAAAGACGGGATCGGAGCGCCATCCTGTCATTCCTTCCCAAGATTCTACGTACTGCCTGGAATGCCGCCTTCCTCCTTCCCGGCCTCCGTTGTCCTGCTGCTCGTCCTGGTGGCCTCTCGTAAGCTCGCCGTGATGCTCTGATGAATACGTATATCTCCTCTGAATGAATACGTTGCCGTGTGTTCGTGTGGTGCTCCGGCGATCAATCTGCCGGGCGTGTGCCAGACGCTGTGCCGGAGGTGCGCGGGGCCCTGCGTCCACGACGACGAGTGCTCCATCATGTGCCGCAACGAGGGACACGAAAGCGGCGAGTGCCGCGGCGCGCACCACCGCTGCATGTGCTACGATAAGGGCTCGTGCTCGCCGCCGCCAACGCCGAGCTTGCTGGCGTGATTGTTGTTGGCCAGATCGATGCGCCGTGTGCGTGCTTGTATGGTTGATTTCTTTTGGTTAGCTTGCAAGGGGCCAGGTCGGATAAAATTCCTTTATCGATTCTTCAAGGTGACAAAAGGGTGTGAGATCTTTTGAATTAAATAAAAATAGTATCTCCCATATACGTGTTTTTTAATTACTCCCTTCGTCTCATAATATTTATACTTGTACTAGTAGAGTTCAAAATTTGTCCCAAAATAATTGCACACTCTCTTTTTTCCCAAGGTGTAATGATTGCAACATTATATAGGTAGAACTATCTAGCTAGGACCCACGTGATGTTTATGTGGGACCACGTGGGACCCGCGTATGTTTAGGCGCGACCCAGATGGGAACCACGTAATGTTTAGATGGGACCCACGTACGTTTAGGTGGACCCATACGAGACTCATGTATTGTTTGGATAAATGGTAATTTTGTAATTTTTCCATAGCCTTGGTTTACGTGCCCGGTCCTAAAAGTGCAATATTATGGGACGGAGGGAGTACACAATACAACGTAGACACTCACTGTCGGGTACCTACAAAAGGGGTACCCCAATCTAGGCCCAAAACTACTTGGCATTAAGGCCCGCAACGACATTGACCTGGCTCAACAGCCCAGCAAAGGCCCGCCATCGAGGTAAACGACCACCCTCGAGCGGGTGGTTTCCGTCTCGATCGAGGCTCGGCGGCCTCGACCCTCACCCTCGAGCGGGTGGTTTCCGTCTCGATCGAGGCTCGGCGGCCTCGACCCTCACCCTCGAGCTGGTGGTTTCCGTCTCGATCGAGGCTCGGCGGCCTCGACCCTCACCCTCGAGCGGGTAGTTTCCGTCTCGTTCGAGGCTCAGCAGCCTCGAGGGCGACCCCTACCCTCGAGCGGGTAGTTTCCGTCTCGTTCGAGGCTCAGCAGCCTCGAGGGCGACCTCTACCCTCGAGCGGGTAGTTTCCGTCTCGTTCGAGGCTTGGCGAACTCGAGCTTGCGATCCAAGCTCGAGTCGGCCTCGACGGGAACAGCGCCCAACCCACCGCGGTTCACCAGAGTCGTCACGACGCGGTCAAAAAGCAGGGCTCACCGTCCCACGCCATCACCTACTCTTCGGATAGGACATCGGTCAAATCCACTCGCAGCAGTGGACTCTGAGCGCCATACTGCGCGCCAGACCTAACCCTGCCAGCAGCACTGTGCCAACAACTCCTTTGACTTTACCCTCCGCCGGACACGCTGCCACCCTCGAAGGCAACCTCGAAGGAGGCCACGGAGGCTCGAATTGGACATCGTGCGCAAGACACCACCCTCGACGCCGTGAACTGTCACGAGAAGGAAGGACGATACGTCAGCCCCTGCCATGTCGTCAGCGGAGTTGGAAGGCGCGATTCCCGCTCGCGCACAGTACGCGGCATGGACGAACAGTGCACTTACCGACAAACACATGTACTCGCACCCCGCTCCCCTTGGTCTATAAAAGGGGAATGGAAGCCCATGCGAAGGGCAACGAGAAGAGCACGAAGACACGCAGAGAACACAAGTCTCATACGCACCCACACACCATAGCCTGGGACTTAGGAGCTTATCTCCTTCTCCCACCTTGCTTGTAAACCCCTACTACAAGCAACACGTAACCAGGTGCATCGCACCCCTGCTGGACGTACGGCCCCGTGGCCGGAACCAGGATAAAACCTCGTCTCTCACTCTCGCCATCGGGGAAACGAGTGGTTAGCACCGCAATCACTCGTCGGTGCCGGTGCGACCAAAACAGGCACCGACACTCACACGCACGCACACTCACCCATATAAACACACTTACGCAAACCGTAGCCCTATGAGCACTGAGCCGGCAGATCTTGAGATGCATGAAGTCACCACAGCACCTCACTGTCGACGGGGACGTAGCCTACCACCGAATGCATAGCGCCGGTATATCCTGTAATAAATCCAGAAATATACGAGCACTAGGATTTGAACTTTGGTGGGTAGGTTCCAACACAAATAACCCAAAGGATCGTAGAATACATGTTGGATTGTAAAATATATATACTTCCATGTAATAATTTTTTTTAATAACAAAACTAATGTTCCTGCCTCTACACCTTTTGAGTGTACACAGCACAGACCACGTAACACATACGTATACATCCAATCATATATTGTAAAGAAGAAAAATACAGCAAAAGCTTTACATAGACATAAAAATCAGGTATTTGTGGCCGCATAGTACTACCACTGTGTCACTGTAGATGACACGACAAGATGACACACTGCAGAAAAGTCCAATGGGATAGGATGGCGGAAAAAGCACAAAAGCAAGAGCACTGCAGAAGTAGAAATCTTATCGGCTATCGTGCAAACGTGATCGAGTCGCCTCGCCTCACTTTCACTCCCCTGCGGCTCTACCAGTGGCAGCCCACACCTCCCCGTTCCTCCCATAAGAGCGTCACGCCACGCCCCTCGAGGTCACTCGCGACGCCTCCGATCCGATGGAGCAGCAAGAGCCAAGTGCCATGGCCACCAAGCACCATCCCCAGCAGCAGCAGCACTTCCTGATCGTCACGTACCCTGCCCAGGGCCACATCACCCCGGCTCGCCACCTCGCGCGCCGCCTCGCCACCACCTGCCCTGGCGCGCGCGCCACCATCTGCGTTCCGCTCTCGGCGTTCCGGCGGATGTTCCCGTGCGCCGCCGCCACCGCCACGGCGGCAGAGGAGGAGATGGCCGCCGCCGTCTCCGTCGACAGCGAGCAGGTCGCGTACGTGGCCTACTCCGACGGCTACGACGGCGGATTCGACAGCGCCGCCGACAGCTACGCCTCATACATGGAGCGCGCCAGGTCGTCCGGCGAGCGCTCCCTCGCCGCGGCGCTCCGCCGCCTCCGCGCCGCCGGGCGCCCCGTAACGTGCGCCGTGTACACGCTTCTCCTCCCCTGGGTCGCCGCCGTCGCCCGGGACCACGGCGTGCCCGCCACCGCCGTGTTCTGGATCCAGCCCGCCACCGCCCTCGCCGCCTACTTCCACTACTTCCGCGGCCACCGCGACGCCTTCGTCGCCGCCGCGGCGAAGTCCGGCGAGGACGCCGGTGTGCAGGTGCGGCTTCCCGGCCTCCAGCCGCTCCGCGTCCGTGACCTCCCGTCGTTCCTCGCCATCACCGACGACGACCACCCCTTCGCGTTCGTGCTCCCGGAGTTCCGCGAGCTCATCGACGCGGTGGAACGTGACGGTGGCAGCTCATCGAGGACATACGTCCTCGCCAACACGTTCGACGCCATGGAACACGACGCGCTGGAGTCGCTGAGCCCACACATCGAAGTCTTCGCCGTCGGGCCCGTGCTCTCATTCTTGCACGAAGAAGCTGATGACATCAAGAACACGCCATCTCCTCCGCGTGACGTCTTCGAACACGACAAGAGCCGCTACCTCAGCTGGCTGGACTCGAAGCCAAGCAAGTCGGTGGTGTACATCTCCTTCGGGAGCTCGTCGGTGATGAGTAGGAACCAGGTCACCGAAATAACCAACGCCATGGCGCGGATCAAGAGACCGTTCCTCTGGGTGCTAAGAAAGGACAACTGCAAGGACGACAACAAAGACGACGCGGCGGCGATCAAGAAGCTGGCGTCGTCCGCCGCCGATGACGACAACGCCGGGATGGTGGTGGCGTGGTGCGACCAGGCGCGCGTGCTGTCGCACGCGTCCGTGGCGTGCTTCGTGACGCACGGCGGGTGGAACTCGACGCTGGAGAGCGTGGCGTGCGGCGTGCCGCTGGTGGTCGCGCCGCAGTATTCCGACCAGGGCACAGCCGCGTGGCTCGTGGCGGAGAGGGTCGGCGCCGGCGTCCGCGCGGCGGCGCGCGAGGCGGACGGCGTCGTGGATGCCGACGAGCTGGTGCGGTGCGTGGAGGTTGCCACGTCGGAGGCGGTCGCGGCGCGCGCCGCGGCGTGGAAGGAGGAGGCGAGGGCGGCCGTGGCAGATGGAGGGGGATCGGACCGGAGCCTGAGGGAGTTCCTGAGGCAGATCGCCGGCGATGGCAACTAGTATAGAAAGAAAACAAAAATGTGGCTTGTTAACCGTTTCTGATCGGGGGAGACGCGCCGGACCGGATCATGTCGATTTGATCAAGAAAACGATGGCTGGCTTTGATCTTTGATGTGAGAATAAAATCCCGAGCTGAGGTCGATCGGATGGCTCCAAAATGGTGCAGAAGTTCTCGTCTGCGTGTACCAGTTTTGCATGATCCTGACGCCAGAGCACAGACGCGCATGCTGCGTCTGCAGCCTCAGGAAACCCAAGCAAACGTGTCGCCCTGAGAAGCAGAGAGCGACCCCCCCCCCTCCCCCCCCCGCCCCGCGCTCTAAAAGCTGAAGTGCTGGACCTGATGACTAGCGATGAGCAGTGAGCACGACCTCATGGTTCATGGACAGTGGCCGGACGCACTGATGCGCCATCAGAGCCCGGGGAGGACGCATGGCGCTCGGGCGGGTGGCACGTATCCATCCGTGGGTCGTCTGCTTCGGCTTTTATTTGCTTGGGCACTGTGTGCTTCGCGGTTGTTGGGGCTGGCCGGCTGGTTCTCGTCTCCGCTGGTCTGGTTAAGGCTCCGCGACTCCGCCGTTCAGACTCGATGACATGTCCCCCGTTCATTGCTACGCTTTCAATCGATTGATCTTGCATAGTACCCCTAGCTGTGCTGTTGTGGCTAGTTATCCTATCATGAGAGAATTGTGACACCAATCGCCGTTTCATTTAAATAAGGAACGAGTGGTAGCATGCATGCATGTTTAGCATGCATTTGCCTTTTATTTCTGCTGTGGAGACCTGCGCTGCACTGAGATGGAGACAGCAATCAAGGGATACACCGCGACAGGATTAATGCTGCTGGAGCAACTAAGGAAAGAAAACATATTATTTCTTAGATATGTATAACATTTTAGGACATACGTCTTCCCAGCAATTTTTTCTTGTGTGCATGATTGGGTCGATTTCTCACATCATTCCCCGGTCGACCTCTATCTTTGGTCGTGCCCTTTGTTTTAATCTGTACTAATCATGGTAATCCTAAATTGTAAGCCCCTAGTGAAATTATTGCACAATGTACTTCAAAATCATGATTTTGTGCTATATATGTTATCAGTTAATCACGAGGTCAAGATCGTGGAAAATCACGAGGCCAAGATCGAGGAAGAGACGGTATAATATTCTCTCCATCCCATCCTGAACCACTACAACTAGGGTCGAGGCATCATGTGGGTGAGAGGCAAAATGATCAAGGAAATTGTGAGCGAGCCTGATGCATCTTCGCAACAGTCCGCTGATGGTCCCCTCAGTGCTCCGACACACAAGATAAGGATGGCAAACTGAACGAAAACGGTACGCATGACAGGCATCCTCTGCAATTCTGCCCTGCTGGTCGGTGGGTCAAGCGAGGACTTTCATGATGTTGGCAGTTTACCTCGAAAAAATATGTTGTCGCAGTTCGATCTGCGTTGGCACCATCGTTTAGATAAAAAAACTGGAAGAAAATATTACTAGCATTTTAAAATGCTCCTTGCTTAGTTCCAAAAAACTTACGCACATTCACTATTCATTGCAACTTTTCTATTCATTCCCTCTCACTACAGCGTATTTCCTCAAACTTACACCAACTAAACACCAAACTTCTACTTTTGGTTCTCGCAGTATCTTGTCACCTGATCACCTCACTCTCGGCTCCCCAGCATTGCACGCATGCCGACAGGGAAGAGCTATGATAGCATAATTGGGTCCCAAACTGCAGAAGAATGCATATACATTATTATACAATTGTTGGCAATCAGTGTTCCACAAGCCCTTCCCTTCTGCTTCAGTTCACCTCCCTTGCCCATGATAGTATCCATTTTGACCTTGTGGCTCGGCATTTTTAGTTTCCACCTTTATTCCCTTCAAGAAATAATTTTTTTTCAAAAGCCCAACTGCAGCTTCCCGAGGATCAAATGTCACAAATCCAAAGCCCGGTGTTTTATCATACATCACCACAACGCCAGTTATCATCCCAAACTTCTTAAAGTAATCAGAGAGGTCATCTTTGGTGACCTTGTCTCGTGACCTACCAACAAAATTTTCTTTGAATCAACATTCTTGAAAGATGTACTTATTTGTGTCTGGACGTATCAATTTCCTTGTCTTTTCTACGCTTTCCTTGCATCAATCTGTACATCACCAACATCAAACACATGATATATAAAGATAAACCAATAATACTTTTTCAAAAAAAACATCTTAGAAAAAAATGTTTCGGTGATTTTATCATGTCAAGCTTATCAGTAAATAAATGAAAAAGATAGTAACAAAAGGAGGAACTCAATTGATCATACTAACCAACTAAATAGATCAAACAAAGTTTTGCGTTAGCTATATATGTGGACACAGATTGATCCGAGACTATCTTAGCACTTACTGATCACACAAGCTCAGGCACACGCATAATTTCTGCAAGTGCATACAGATTGATCCGACACTGCCTTAGCACCCGCATGCCGTACGAAGTGACCTCCAACGGCGGGAGGCCCCTGACAAAGAGCTTCCAAGCCTCGAACTCCCTTCTGTCCATCCCGGCAAGGAGCGTGGCTACCGGCGGAGGTGGCGGCACAGAAACTGCATTAGGGTAAACTGTTTAGCTCCCAAGCAACTAAACAACGCATCTAAACATTTTCAAATATTATATGCTAGAGAATAAAATGATTATTAAGGAGTCCATCTACTTCACATGCAAAATATAGGTACCAATATATTGTAAAACTCAGGCCATAGCAAGTTTCCATTTACAGTTTCCTTTAGGTTGTCTAAGAATTTTCTTCCCAAGATTTAACCCACCTGTGGGAGCTTTCACTAAGCCCTTTCTGATTTGTGCATTTTGCCTTCTCTGAATTTGGTTACCTGAGTGAAGGAATAGTATGTAAGGTACCTAAAAATGGAGGCACAAATGGAGTTGTTCTAATAGCAATCCACTGTATATATATATATATATATATATATATATATATATATATATATATATATATATATATATATATATATATATATATATATATATATTGCTGCGGTGCACTTCTAGCTACGCTCCTATGATCATATTATTTCTGTTCCTTCCACACATGAGTTGTGATTAGTTGTCATTCCATTGGCATGCGATTCCAGCAGAAGTAAATAAGGACATTTGAGCTAAAAAGGAACACACTTGTCGTCCCCTTCTCTGTTAGTATTTTTGTGAAGTTGATCAGATATTGGAAAGAATATCTGACATAAAAACACGCAAAAGAACTCTTACAATTTTCAGCTGTTGACGACTACATTATTTTTTTCAGGGAACCAATTGTAGGCGTTAACCGACCTGAACATTGCCATTGAATGAGGGATAAAGTTTGACATCCCAGGATCTTAAAACCCAGGATTGTACCTCTCAGATAATAAACAGTTCGATTTGGAGTTACATTCAGCCAACCTTTTTTCACTGATTGAATGATGGTAGTGGGTAACTGGGTACTTGTCAGCAACCTTCCTCCTCTTGAACCGATATTCCACGCATAAGTTCATGCCGATTTCTCAGACAAACAAAACAGAACAAAATCCGATCTCTTCTTACTCAAACTCTGACCATTGACACAACAATGGAATCATACGCTGAACACTCAGCTGTGAGAGTAGCGAACGTCCAGCGAAGCAGAGGACGAGCGTGACAATCGTATATATGCCGTATGAGTCCGAACTGCAGAGCAAAGCAGATCAGCGAGAGGCGGAGGCGGGACGGCATTCAACACCAACAGCGAAGTAGAGGAGTTGGATCGGACTACCCGTGGCGAAAGCGGCCGCATGAGCGCTGCATCCGGCCACGATGGGAGGCGGATCACGTCTTGATCGGACCCTGCCTTTTAGCTTTCTATCCGCACACGGCCGCTGCCATTTTCTGCTTCTTGCGTCGACACGTTTGCTTGGGTTCCTGAGGTTATAGACGTACTATGCACGACTGGAGTCTGGAGCGTGCAAAGCTTGTGTTTCTACTTGTGATTATCATTCTGGCACTCTGCTACAGGTTCCAAGGTAATTACACTGCACAAAGATGGCAGTAGCTAGCTTTTCCTCATCAAATCCTTTGGTAGATGGTGATCTTTCGTTTTCACTCAAGGCACCTCTTTTTATGCAAAGGAGCTTTTGACCAAAACAGCTCTCTGTTTGGATCACTGAACGGAGCTACAGGAGCTCTCTCCCACTCTACTCTCTAATCACGTACGGTCGGATGGCTCCAAAATCGCGCAGAAGTTGTCGTCTGCGTGTACAAGTTTTTGCATGCACCAGAGCCCTGACGTGCATGCATCTGCAGTTCTGCACTCTGCCGCCTCAGGAGCCCAAGTGCCCAACCAAACGTGTCGCGCCGAGAGACAGAGAGCGACGGTCCCTGGCCTCCTGCCTTGTAAAATCTACAGGGTGCTGGACGCCTGCACGCTGGACCTGATGAGCACGACTTGATCATGGACCGTGGCCGGACGCAGTGATGCACCATCTGAGCCCGGGGAGGACGCCAGGACGGGGAACAGATGCGCGCCATTTACGCATGGCGCTCGGGCGGGTGGTTCGGTAAGGCTTTGTTCGGTTAGCTAATCTCACCTATTCGACATGAACCCAACTAAAATATGGTTAGGTCTCGTCTCCGCTGTTCTGAAGCTTTGTGACTCCGGCATTGAGACTCATCGATGGGACATGCTACCCCATTCATTGTTACGCTTCACCTTTTTGCAACTTTTTTCGACTGTTTTTTTTAGAACTAGGATTTTTTTTTGAAAAAAACACGTTTGCCTGTTAACCATTTCTGCTCGGTAGAGACATTGGATCATGTTGTCGGCTTGTCGTCGTGCAAAGTGTACCATTTCTGCTCGGTAGAGACATTGTATCATGTTGTCGGCTTGTCGTCGTGCAAAGTGTAGCATCTCTGACGAAACGATCCTGAGGGCAGCAGCAACGTATAAAGACCAACCGGTCTTTATACGTGGGCCATATGTCAGTGGTCTTTTGGGCCTATTTCTTTGCCATAACGGTGAGCCATGTGTAGACTATAAGCGTGGGCTCCACATGTAAATAAAAATCAACCTCCATCCCTCGTTACCGTATCGGCTCATCCCGTCCTCGCAAGCGCCGCCGCCCCCGATCGTCTCGCCAAGCGCCGCCATCTCCCGTCCGTCCTCGCCAAGCGCCGCCACTCCCGTCCGTCCTCGCCAAGCGCCGCCGCCCTCACCAGGAGCCGCCACCTTCAGGCAGGATCCATATTCCAGCGCGGGGAGGCGGCTTGGGCCTTCGGCGAGGAGAGGAGCACGACATCTCAGCGTCGAGCTCGACGGCATGCGGAAACAGGTCAGGGGATCGAGATCGATTTGTTTTTTTTTGGCACCGACTGTTGCTCCGTTCCCTTTCTTGCAGCGCCGTCGGAGCTCGCCGGTGCGCCATAGCTGCGTGTCTCATCCCCGTCCTCGTCCTCGTGGTGGAGCTCATCTCATCGACTCCGTGTTGGTGGCGGCGGGAGGAGGAGCTGCTGCTGCGACATCGAGGCGGGTAGGAGCAGGCAGCAGAGAAAATATTATTATTTAAATTCATATGGTCGGTCTATAGCCATATGGTACCCATAAGCTATGGATCACTGTATAGACTACTCCCACAATGGTGAGCCAGTCCATATAGCTCTATAAAGACCAGTTTTCTCAGCGTTGTGGCTGCCCTGATGTGAGTGAGAAATCGATGGCTGACTCTGCAGCGACAGTACAGGAACCCAAGCAACGTGTCGCCCCGAGAAGCAGAGAGCGACGGCCCCTGCGTTCTAAGAGCCGATGAGCACTACGTGATCGTCGTGCGTGTCATCGGACGCACGCCGATGAGCCATCCGAGCCCAAGCGTTGAAGATGGGGAGCAGATGCGTCCTCTGCTTTCCTGTCGGGGCTGGGCCTTGTCTCCGCTACTCTGCTTGACTGCTTAGCTCCGCGCCTCCACTGTTGGATCTCGTATGACATTTGCTACGCTTGCACCTGTTGACACTTTTTTTTTATTGTTTAGCAGGATCCCGACTGTTGTGTCGATCACGAGTTCCTGAATCCTGACGGACTGAAGTAGAACGAGCTCTTTTATTAGGAGAGTGGCACATATAGCACCCCTTCCGATATGTGATTGCTTGACTGTTACATCGTATATTGAGTAATGAAGCTAATGTTAAAAATAAAAGAAAAAAAGGATTGAAGCATATAGTTGTATTTTTCCTCATTTTTTTTGCAGCATCGTACAAGCATAGAAAGATTGAAGACAAAAGAGAAACATGCCTAAAAACTAGTATGGATTCATTACTTATTCAATACTCATTGTTATAATGCCTATGTTGCTTTTTCATACCAAGCCGCCCAATCCATAGCATCTTTTCCCCTTTTGCTACTACCATTATATCTACAACCATGTGAGCTCATTGGCATTTGTGAAATTCTGATATATTCTTCGACGCGAGGTCAACACCATTGGTGACAATTTTGATCTTTTCGATTTAACCAAGGCACTAAAATATCTAGTCATTGATTATGAATATATAGGAAGACGAAGTTCCTTTGCAATTTTTGATTGTTGACTTCTTCAAATTTGTTAAGCTCCAATATCTCAAAAGCAACATCAACAACTTGGACATGAGTAAAGGAAGATCCAATGCAAATGAACGTGCTAGTAGCACACATATCCCAGTCATATCGAAATGCTTATATATTGCTGCTAATCTCTTCTGCATGTGTGCTGGTACATAAGAGCCGTACTTGCCATTCTATTTAGATGAGTTGTTACTTGTTTCATGAAATTTACATTGGGTTTCCCCATTGAAGGCAGTCATCGTGATGGAGGTCGTGACTAGCAGAAGAAATGGAGATGCCAAAGAGAAGCCGCATGAAAACAGCCTGATCTTCATTGGACAGACTCCTAGCTTGATGTTCAACAAGGCTAGTTGTCACAACTCTGTTTACACGATCATCACTTATGAGATTCAGATGGCATGACTTGTTCGTGTGCTTTTGCCTCTGCTGGACGTTCGCTACTTAGTCTTGCTTCTTAACTTCAAAAGCATGATTCCAACTGTTGTGCCGATTGGATGGTCACGATTCATGAAAGAGCCATCGAGTAACAAAACATCTAGCTAGATTCCGCTTTCTCTTGCTGATAAAATGTTCTTACAAATTGGACAACAAGTGCCGAATAATGAGCACAAAAAAGGTCTAAATATGACCGAAAATGAAGATAGTTGAGAAACATGCTCGAAAATCAGCCCCCATTCATCATTTTGTTTGCAATTACCAAGTTATCGTAGTTGAAATGAGTAAACTACTCAATGCAGAGTGACCATCTCATAACATTTTTTTCTTTCCCCATAAACTTTTTGGTTAGTACCATTTTCTCATTATCTTGTTAGATATGAGGCTAGTGAAATTCTCTCCTGTTTGATCTGGTTAGACCGTAAAAAATTCTGATGAACCGTTAGGATAAACATTCCCAGGAGGAATTTTTTGCAACTTTTTTGCTGTTGACTCCACCAAATTTCTTTAGATCCAATATCCCAAATAGGAAAAGAGAAATGCCCATAAAATAACCTACGGTTAGCACAAATAAAAGGGTTACTAGCAGTCCATGTATAACTATATCCCTTGTGGACGTACAAGGTTTGTAGATATTGCCATTTTATACATACATTTCACGCAGAATTAATATCAGTCGACGAGCATAATTCCGACTATTTGTGGCACGTCGAACTAGTCTCTTGCAGCGTAGTACGTGTTCATCGAAATCGCATGATGATTCTAGTTTCGGCATCCACGGCACAAGGTGGATGGCATCATATGGAGGCGCGAAGTGGGCACTAGCTTTGAGTCCATTGGTACTTGGTGGCTTAGTAACAAAAAGTTCTTAGCTACTAATGTAATCCTTCAACCAGTCTATGGAACATAGGTTGCCTCATGATGAAAGTGGCTGGCTTAGCACAAAATTGGCTAATTTTGTGCCCACCAAACATGATGCCAACCTTGGACTTGGAGGGATCAGGGATACATGGGTTAACTGAAAATGATCGCTGCTTCAAAGGAGAGGTTGGTATGAAGGCAGACAATGTAGATAAGGAACCTTTTGAATTTCTAAGGAGGAACGGCTACAGCTGGAATCTGGATAACGTCCCCAAGCCTCTAGAACGCTGGTTCATGAGCAAGGGCGCCGCAGGAGATGGAATGGAGAAAGGTTTTTGGCTCGACATCAAACTGATGGAAGAGGAAGGCGATGCTGGAGTTCTGCCGACCTGGGTGTCTTCAACCTGCTAGTCTGATACAAGTATACACTAATTAATTTTGACCGTCGGATGTTTCTGTACTAGTCCTTTTCGAGTAGTAATATACACTAGTATAAGACATCATAAAAGAGAAAAAAAAAATATGTAGCTACGCTAAGCTTGAACCTTTTGGCACCTTTTTACTGTGTAGCATGATTCCGTCTGCTGTGTTGATCAGGAGCAGCCGACGGATTGAAGTAGAACATGTTTCTCGTTCTTTGGCTAGGGGTGGGACACCCCGTCCGATACACGATTGCCTGTATGTTTTCTTCTATTCCACAAGAAAAGAAAAAACAGACTGAAGGATATAGTTGGATTTTCCCCTGAAAAAATATCTGGAGTTCTTACAATCTTTTTTATGGTGTCTACGCCTAACCCAGCAGAAAAGAAAACATGGTCTTAATTGACATAAGAGAAAAATTCCTAAAAACTAGCCATTTATTCAAAATTAGCCATGAATTCATTCTTATTCAATTATTATAGTTTTAATAATACCCCATCACTTTTTATATATACCCAATCCATAGCACCTTTTTCCCTTTCACCATTATACCTATGGCGACGCGAGGTGAGTGGCTATTGTAAAATTCTGATATCTTCTTTGACCCGTGATCTGCACCATTGGTGAAAATTCTGGTCTTTGAGATTCAGCTGAGGCACTAAAATGTCTGATCAATGATTACAAACACCATGAAAAATAAAGTTCCTTTGTAATTTATTGTTGTTGACTTCTTCAGATTTGTTAAGCTCCAATACCTCAAAAGCAACATCAACGACTTGGACTTGAGTAAAGGAAGACCCAATTCAAAGGAACAGACGGTTTAAAAGGTGCTAGCAGTACACTTCTCCCTGTCACCTCGAAATGCTTATATACTGCTGCAGTGCTGCTAATATCTTCTGCATGTGTGCTGCCGTGCTGGTACATAAGAACTGTACTAGTTGTCATTCTATTTACATGAGTTATTTCATGAAACTTCCATTGTGTTTCCTGTTGAACGTCGTTACCCAAAGGCAGCAGAAATGGAGATGACAAAGAGAAGTCGCATGAAAACAGCCTAATCTACACTGGACACAGATTCAAGCTTGATGTACCCAGCCAGGCTAGGGCTAGTAGTCACAACTCTGTTTACACACGATCGTCACTTTATGAGATTCAAACGACATGACTCGTTCGTGCTTTTGCCTCCACTAGACAATTCGCCACTCTTGCAGTCTTGCTGCTTATTAACTTCAAAACATGATGCTGACAGCTGTGCTGATCGGACGGCGTGATCGAGTAACAAAACATCTGGATTCCACTTTCTCTTGCGGATAAAATGTTCTTACAAATTTGGACAGCAGTAGTGCCAATAGCGAGCCCAAAAACATGGTCGAAATATGACAAAAAAAAATGAAAGATAGTTTTGAGAAACATGCTCGAAAACCAGCCATCATTTTGTTTCCAGTTACAAAGTTATCGTAGTTCTAATGATTACACAATTCAACAAAAATATTGTTTGCGCATGGGTCCCCCTCCCCCCAAAAAAGAGCTTTTGCTATTTTTGTTACCAATTTGTGTTCACTGGCAAAGATAGTTTATCGAATATTTTTTGGCACATGGGAAAGTCTTTGCTGAGTGCCCGACAAAAGACACTCGGCAGCAAGACTTTGCCGAGTGCCGTTTGCCGGGTGTAACACTCGACAAACAGTTTGACGAGTGAATTGATTGTAGCCGTCGTAGTTCTGTCTCGTTAGTACAAAATTATTTGACAAAATAAAGGTATAGATAATTTTACAAAGAATTGAGAAGCTCATGAGTTACCATTAGAAAATTTTTATTGATGGAAGATGGAAGTGTATATAAAATGGAATAAATTGTTCCATAAAAATAGCTGGACTACACAACAAAAATATTAATACAACTCGGTAGAGTTTTTTGTTTGGGCGTCAACAACATGCATTCCATTTGGCTTACATAACTTGGGTTCTAGAACATGTAGGCTGGCATTTATACTCAAAACGTTTGCATTTTGTTCATTATGTTTGATCCAGGTTTTGTCTAAAAATCAGCGCAGATGCATGCATTGTTGAAACATTGTTTGCCAGGTTGAGTCATAATTTAATCATCACACACATCTACGCTCAAGTACAAAAAGAAAGAGATATGAGCTTATAATATACATTGTTCCCATAAAAATGTATCAATCGTGAATATATATTATCATATCATGGAATGAGAACTTAAAACGATGTCTATGGGAAACAAATCATTTAAAACACTACCAAAGTCATTCCAAATAAATCATACCAGCTTTTTTCTATAGTAAATTGAATCAGAAATGGATTACAATATATTTTTTTTGCAAAACTTTTTTACGGATAACAATATAATAAAGGATACGGAGCCTAAATTACTCCCATTAAGTAAGAAAGTTTGGGTAACCCATAAGCTATTTTTTTATTGAATTTACTTGCATAACTAGGTATATTGCTCAGATTTAGTTACCCCATAACAACATTTTCTTTTATGTTTCTCCATACATAAATAGAGTTGCAAGTTAAAATTCGTATACATGATGATATTGAACACCATAACTTAAATTATAAAATTTATTATGAGTTTCTATCATTATGTTTTACTATTACATATCCCAAGGACTAATTTATTATATATGTCTTAGACTATCAATATAATGGTGAAAAAATCATAATAATATGATGTCTAATATCACCCTGTAAATTTGTATCTTAAAACTCCACTTGTGAGTGGAGAAACAAACAAAACATATTAAGGAATAATTGAACCAGAGAATGGTCTAGGGTGCTATATTGCCATACTTTAGGGCTGGCCATTTTAATAATGTTTGCACTAACAAAAGATCTGGCAACCATCTAGTTCATATGTCGATATTAGTTTCTCTTTTTTTATTAACTGGCCAGCAGCATACTCATGTTGAAACAGTCTTTTGATCAGGTGATAATTCAATAGTTGTGTCAAGTACTTAACATCAACATAGATCCTTATGTTTGAGTAGAAGACAGCACGACAACGACGTCTGATTATGGAATTCCATTGTTTCCAGACATGTAACAGACGGAGATATCATATCATTGGATGCGACAATAGCATCCTTTCGAAGACTTCGCACTTAGATTTTGGCCGCCCAAATAATCAGAGATGCTCTTATGGTGGGCACTGGCGCTGTTGTTTTTTTAGCAAAGAATAAGCTGCCAATCTATGTAGTTTTTTTTCCCGTTTTTATGATATATATTTGGCCCTTGACACTGAAATGCTTGGTGTCATTTGCTTCTCCATTTTATCACGATTAGTGAAACCAAAGAATTTCATTTTTGATCGTCTCAGCTCTTTAACTATATCTTATGTCATCTATTTATCTTGTCACCAAAAACTAGAAATTTCAAAAAAAAAAATGCAGAACCAGGTGAAATATTCGTTTGTCACTCAATTGTATTTTACGCGTTAGATCAGCATCTATAGGTCTTGTTTAGTTGGAGAAGTTAGGAAAAGTTGGAGGTATAAATAGTGCATTAGTAAACGTGTCTGTGAGAGAAGATGTGACTCGATGTGACTGTAAAGTTGGTGAAAGTTGACGATCTAAACAAGGGCTAAGTAAACTTGGATGCTCGGTCGACAGCTCAAATTAATTCAGTTTCGGCGGTTGGGACTAAGTTGGCGTGTGCTATTTTAATTTAAGGCCACTTTGTGCCCAAACCAGTGCAAATTATTAGCAGCACGCATGATGTTTCCTGTAAACTAAACACACCTTCACCTACGACAAAAGCGGACCATCCCAAGCCTTAGCCCTGGAGCTCATGGGAATCTTCCATGTCGCAGTCACGCGCGCAAGGCGCCAAGCATCACCTTTTTCGCTCGGCGTCATCGCCGATGCGGACACGAGGTGGCGCCAACATCAGCAGTTGTCGAGACATGCAGGCTTCCCTTTGTTGTTGCCACCCCGGTGGCTCATGCAGCTGTCCACCTCCATCCGCTCCTTATACAATTTCATTCCCTCTGCTGCCGCTCAGCACATCATCTCCATCCTCCTCTCACTGTCGATCTCTCCGCTCGATCTTATCTGAGCGCGGCCATAGCTCATGAATCCTCACTATAAATTGTGATGAAATGTAGCTCACACCGTGCCTTCACATCGATCACTAAACAGCAACTGGCCCCTGGTGTAGCTGTAGCCTGTAGCTAGCTAGCTAGAGACTGGGAAGATGAACGCTAGGGTGTTCGGCAACGAGGAGGGGGAGACGGTGGTGCTGGCGCACGGGTACGGCGGGACCCGGTTCATCTGGGAGGACGTGGTCCCGGCGCTGGGGGCGAGGTTCCGGGTCGTCGTCTTCGACTGGAGCTTCTCCGGCGCCGGCAAAGACGACGGCGGCGAGGTCAAGTACTGCTGCTCGTACCACGGCCTGGCCGACGAGCTGGTGGCTCTCATGGACGAGCTGGAGCTGCGCCGGGCCACGTTCGTGGGGCACTCCATGGCAGGCATGATCGGCTGCATTGCGTCGGTCGCGCGGCCGGACCTGTTCACCCACCTCGTGCTCGTCGGAGCGTCACCGAGGTCAGGATCACAACATCACATACACTCGCATGGAACTTTTTCGTCTTGTGTTAGAAGATGAAGATCTACGTGCGTGCACGAGTTATAGCTCTTGAATCCTCATGATACGTGCATGATGCACCTGGGAGAAAATTTTGCATGCATGACTTCAGTCGAACCAAATTTTCCATGCATGCTGACCTTCCATCGAAGCAGTGAACATTATACAACTTTCTTTATTTAGTTTTATTAGCATCATAGGATTGATGTTATTAGATTCATCATCTTGATAAAAAATATTTTTATGATATTAGTTACGAAGTATTATGACAGTAAGTCAGTAATTAGAGCTAAGATAGATCGCATCGATATCCCGACCCATGGTAGGAACCTAATTTCAGATCAGCAGAAAGCAGCTGTGCCTGACGATATCCTTTTTTTCCATTTCATTTAACCCCGATGCATGGGTCTAGTTGCAGGATCGTCGATGCTCCTAGCTATTTCCTTTCAAAAAGAAAAACAATAACTTAACATGGTCGAGAATGTGACCCCAACGCATTAGGCTGATACATACAGTTCAGAACTATTTTATGTGCCTGCGAACTGTAACAATTCTCTAGAACGAATGCATGAATTAATGATATACATGCATGTATTTGCGATCACTATCTTCGAGCCCGGCCATGATCGATTTTGAAACCAAATGTGCAAACTTGACCATGTCAACAAATTATCCAATCGGCCGGTCACCTGTAGAATACTACCTCACAGACTGCACCCTTGCACTAATTTCCATATAGGTACATCAACGAGGACGGCTACGAGGGCGGCTTCGAGCCAGGCGACGTGGACGCGATGCTCGCGGCCGCCGGCGCGGACTTCGCGGCGTGGGCGCCTCGCTTCGCCGAGGCCGTGGTCGGGCCGGGCCACCCGTCCGCCGTGGCCAGGTTCGCCAAGCAGCTCGGCGCGATGCGCCCGGACGCCGCGCTCCGCGTCCTGCGCGCCGTGCTCACCTGCGACGCCCGGAGCGTGCTCCCGGACGTGTCCGCGCGGTGCACCATCGTGCACTGCGCCCACGACGCCGTGGCGCCGCTCGCCGTCGCGCGGTACATGGAGCGCGCCATGGCCGGGTGCGGCGGCGGCGAGGGGGCCGACACGGTGGTCATCGAGTCCTCCGGCCACTTCCCGCAGCTCACCGCGCCCAAGGAGTTCGTCAGGGTTCTTGAGGGCATCCTGCTCGACAACTGATACATCGAGCTCTATAGCTATATGGAATTATTAAGTGCCAGCCGTTAAAGTTAGTAGATTTATTACGTATGATGTTCATTATTAATTATTAGTTTATGCTTGTTCGCTTGCTTGTGATCACACTAGTCTCCATTACTGTAGTTGGTTTGCTCTATATTTGTGTAAGAAGTTTGAGCTGTGAGAAAGATAATATTAGGGTTGTAAATGTTAAATATACTTGAATGCAAGGAGTGTTTGTTATTTCAAGAATAATACCAATTTATTCGATCTCTGATCTCAACACAACACTAGAGTATGAACTAAACGACTAAACACGATGCGCTAGGATATTTAAAAGCATGGAAAAAGATATTATACAAGATGATTTGCTAAAACATATGGGCGTTATTAATAGAAATTAATATTTATAAAGTATTTGAAAAATGAATCCACATTTCTAGGTTTCGGAAAATGATCACGTCCTACCACCGTGCTATTGGAGCTCGACGTCAATAGACAACGCGCCAATGGTAGCATTTGCATGTTAGGTTGCATTTGAGCTCACGGGTGCCGTCAGATTCATGTGCTATCCCGTCGGCAACGGCACGTTGATAGGCATCTTATAGAAAAAAAATGTTTTTTTACTAATTGTAGAAAGGTTTGTTAGATACAGGGCATGATGACAACCACGACGATGACTGTACAAATTTTTTTCTCAGTTTCAAATATTTGACATTTGATCCATAGACCAGCCCACCACCTTTCCAGCCTACTATTCTTCTGCAGCTTAGCCCAGGCCTTTTTATGGCTATCAGGCATCGGGAATCCCCGACCCAGGCCGTCGAGAATTGGAAAGCCTGGTGCTTGTGCCTGGGCCATGAGGACCACATCCAAGGCCCAATGCTAGCTCTCCCCTAGATTCACAGCAAATGGAAACCTCATCCTCAAATCTCTCCAATACAAACCCCGTGCCAGCCACAACACACGAACTACGAACAATTTGCAAACATCTAAACCAGATAGGCATCCAATATCATTTCCAGTATAGTCAGCAAGGTTCCTACGACCAACACCTCAGAGCCCATTTACACCATCATCCAGATTCCAGCGACAATTAGGCCCCCCTATATACCTATTATATTTTGCAAAATGAGCACCAGACGACATCTCCACCAAGTCTAAACACAGCATCCCAAAAAACTTATTGCAGAGTCCAAAACGAACAAGGGTATATCAGAGCTCAAAAGTTTTCTAGAGATCCAAAATCAGGGCAGTTCACCGCATAGGCTGCTGGTTGTAGTGGCTCTTCTCTTTCTTCTTTGCTGCGGCAAGCCTTGCGTTCCTTGCTGCGGCTTCCGACGCGGCGATCTTTGCTGCTCCATCCATCTCTTTGCTTGACTTCTTTTTCTTCATAGAAGCTACCTTCTTTATGCGTTCCTTGACGTCCACTGAAGCTGTATCTTCATCAGGTTCTGCGCCAGCTGCTTCTTTGGACCCATTGCCATTGCCCTGATCCTGTGCTTCCTTTGACTCCTTTGAAGACTTGTCTTTCTTAGATTTCTTCTTCTTTGAGGTCTTACACTCTGGGGGAGCAAGTGCATCATCCTTTTTCTCTCCATCAGTGACTTGGTCTGCACCTTTCTTACCTGCACCAGAAGGATTTAGCATCACTTCACCTCAAAAAAAAAAAAGTTATTAATTTTGAGCAAACATGGTAAACCATCAAGGCATCAACACATCCAGATAATCTAGTGGGGAATGAGATCAGACGTGTTATAACTAACCATTTGATTCATCTTGAGTGGAATTGCTTGATGCGTCAATTCCGAATTCAGCCAAAACAGCATCAAGTTCTGCAAGTTCTTTTTTCTTCAATTCCTTCTTAGAAAGTTGCCTTTCAGTATCTTTAGGTGGTGCAGGTGGAACTACAGCATTCTTCACAGTAGGTTCAGAAGAGACAGCATCATCTGCTTCATGCTCATGTTCCTCATCAGCATCATCATCGACCTCATCATCAAGGCCATCATCTTCACTCTCAATCTCCTGCAGGCATACAAAGTGCTATTAGTACAGCATATTCAGGTAATAATATTGTGTACAGTACTTAGAATGAACTGACAGGATATAAGGCTAAGAGGACAGACATACGGAAAGGTAAATAAAATAAGCTCAGTTTATGTGGGACTTGGGAGGCAAGAGTACTTCACAGATACACAATAATATACTGTGCACTTCAGATTTTCAGTACAGTGTCTTCTTATGATGTTTTTATCCTAAGATAGCAGTTAGTAACATCTACATAATACCTTACACAAGAACCCTGAATCCCTGATCCACTATTGTATTATACAAAACACAATTTGTATGACTCAAAACTATTCAAACTCAGATGAAGATGTGCAAGAGCAGTGAACAGCAAGTCAGCAATGTGCACAAAGCATGCAAAAATGTAGGTGAGACAATATCTTACAACAATAATTGTGCAAGGTTTTCCCAGCCCTGCTTTCTTTTGATTAATGTCAAGTGGGATTCTAGCTAGATTTCTGGAGTAACTAAACTGAGAAAAACATGCCAAATCTAGAAAGGGAAAAAGTAGAATCGAAGCATAAATAAGGTCACATGTTAAACCAAAAGTGCATATCCTTGTAAAGACATTTTTCAGGTAGATACCAAGAATAGGCAGATGCCACTAATGCCCGCATTATCTATCTGCAACAACTGGACTGTCCAAGGACACCGATGTTTCTTTTGTTAGCCCACTAGCCGTTCCTTGTTCCCTGTCCAATTCCATAAATCTAGCCAAGATTCTCAGAGGTATTTATTTGGATTACTACTTGTTTCTGCGTCCTGTATGTGTGACTCAATACTTGTGTTACCATGCTACAGCTTGTAACGGCAATAGTTCCTCAATAACAAGCCAGTGCATATACCATCCGCGCTTACAATTAATGTATAAGCTGCGAGCTACTGCAAATCATGGCACATTATATAAACCTAAAACAATAATCCGTTACTTGCGTATATTGTAAACTGTCAATTGACGCGAGCACAGGGCACAACAATGCCAGGCAAGCAACGCATTTCAGTAACGGATAGCTACAACTAATAATTTTATCATACAGACATCCAATTCAGTACAAGATACCTATGACCCACTGGGAGAACCTTTTGTACATGACACCACCCAAACAATCATACTAAAATTGGCGCCAAACATCATACTAAAGTTGGCGCAAAGCATCATGCAGTGCAGCTATTGCTTCATTACCAGTCTACACACCATCATGTCATGTCGAATCATCATGAAGCATACGCATCCAGTATAAATTACGAAATTAATAAAAAAACAGAGTGCGAGGAAATTTCGACTAGATGAATCTGACATTCAGCTATCCATACAGCACAGAGCCACAGACATTACAAAGGGCGGTGCAAAGCGAGACGGACGGACGAACCTCTTCCAATGCGGGCGCGTCGCGCTTGCCCTTGGCGGCGGCGTCGAGGTGGTTGTTGTTGTTCCCCCAAACGGGCCTGGGCGGCGGCGCGGTGGTGGCGAAGTAGTCGTCGTCATCGTCGTCCTCGACGTCGGCCCAGGACTTGGCGGTGAGGGGCGCGGGCGCCCAGACGATCTCCGGCTTGGGTTCCTCGGCGGGCTTGGCCCCCTTGTCGGCCGCCGGCTTCTTCTTCTTCTTCTTGAGCGTCTCGAGCGCCGCGAAGACGTTGCCGGTGCCGATCCTCGTCTCCTCCGCCGCGCCGCCGCGCCTGCTCGCACCGCCCGCCATCTTCACCCACCGCAGCAGCCGAACAGGGAAGGTAAAAACAAAGAAAATTCCGATCTCCTGAGCCCCCGATCTGCGGCGACGGCGCGGGCGTGGAGAAGAGGGAATCGAGAGGGGAGGCGACGGGGGCTGGGGTTTTGCGGGATCGGGCTGGATTGGATTCGCGGGTGCTCGCCTTGCCGGCTCTCGGTTACTTCCGGGGTTTGTGTGCCGCAGAGTGGAGGAGAGACACGAAAGGGGAGGAAAGGCGAGCGAAATTATCCGCGAGCACGAGAGGGAGGAGGAGTCGTGGCTGAATCGGACGGAGGACGACGGTGGTGGTGGGCGGCGGTGTCGTCTGCCGTGTGCAGGCCGGCAGCCTGCCGCGCGCCTGTGTGGACAGTTTGGGCCTGGGCCCGGATCTCCTGGTGGATCTTTCGGAGGACACGTGTTCGAGACATAGGGGCATGATATGGACCCAGGCGTTCGAGACACACGCTGACACACACGGACCCAGGAATCTCGCACAAGTTTTTTTGCACGCCACTAAAAATAAAGAAAAAAGTTACGTCAAAAAATAAAGAAAAAAACTAGCCTCTGGTGCTTACGTGTAGTTAGCCCATATGTCTTTTTCACAATCCAACAATTTGAAACTGAATCATAGGATTTTAGGCTGATCTTGTAGGTCCAACTTGGCCCTCCATAATGTGAGCTTACAGTGATGCCCAAATCTTCTCTCTCCATTTGGGACATCACTCCCCATATTGTGGCCAACATCAGCTAGTGAGACTATCGCTTCAAACTTTTAGATGACTCAATTGAATAATATTTTTGTTGGAATCAGTGGCGGAGCTACGCCCCCCCTTTTCTCCATGCGAGTTTGACTACATATATGCTGGTCTCACTACATATTGGTTGTTTGGCTGTGTTGCTGTAACTAAATATAGAGAAACATAGCATGTGAAGTAACAAATCATGAGAGAGAAAGATTGAGTTTGAATACTCTTTAGTAGTTGTCAGATAAGGGAGCATCTCAGAGTCTCAGACACCTCCAATTTATACGGTAGATGGAGGATTTTCAGTTCCAAAGATATAAAAACAAAGTCTTTGTTTGGACGACACTGACTGAAAGGGTGAAAAAATAGCCTATGGACCACAAAGAGTGAAAGAATTGTACTTGAGCCATCGAATCAATTCAGCTCACCATGTGCAGTCAAGTATCAGATTAATCAAAGTTGTGTGTAAGCAGGTGTTAAGGTGAGGCTGCTAACATTATTGTTGCTGCTCAATTCAGTTGACGCTCATCATTGGCCCATGTATATGGATGGTTTGTTTTTAATTCCTGGTAGCACCTCTAAGTAATGTCTACTTTTTCTCATCACTGCAACATATCAAGTGTGATGCTAAACACTAGATGTGGGACCCAAAAAATTTTAGCATCACTTCACCATTATGGAGGGCGCTGTTTCACCGTCAACCCTAAAGGACGGCAGTAGCACAAGCGGTGACAGCTTTCGACTTTTTTATGGAAAGAATTGTGTCTTTGGACTTGAATACTGTTAACCAAACTGCAACGACAACCCATTGCATCACCCCGTTCCATCATGTAACCACACATGAAAACGAGTTATGTCAGAATTTTATTTCTACTGAACGATTTGTAACTAAAACACAACAAGTGTCACGTCATGAAGATTACAAATATTAAAAGGAAAACAATGAGCACAGCGAAGATCTTGCTCATCAGCCATCTGTTGGATGCTAAATTGTTTAGATGCTTCAGGAGTTGCCCTTGGGCACCCTCTACATTAGCTAGTGTGTAATCCATGTCCTCATCGATCCTGTCATGAAAAGCACAACAAGTTAGCATTATCTAACAAGAACAAAATAAAATTAATAATGAACTCTCTTGGTTTCTTTTTTTCGTTCTGTCAGAGCTTTTGCACTTTATTTGGGGAGGTGACATCAGGATTTGAGCAACAAGAATCACGTTTTTCTTCTAATGGGGAGGCAGGAGCTTTGCCTTGTTATTACAAGCAGGGACCAAATTGACCACACCAGTCAGATTGGTGGCAATGAAACACAGAATATATATATATATGCATGGTTTATTATTGATGGCAATAAAACGGAGAATATACCAACTGCTTGCACACAAGCAATGAAAAGATTGCCAAACACTTCGATTTGATAAGACAAGATTAGTGGGATACAAAAGCACATGTCACTGAAAAGCTTAAATGGTTGATCGATCGCACACACTATTCCCACTGCAAATAGCGAAGAAAGCTTATTGTTGAATGGGTTTCCCAAGTTACTAACATGTGTTTCATACCACAAAGGGTGATACACTAACGTTTTCCGCATAAAAATTGGATGGCAGGATTAAAAAAAATTGTCATGAATTTAGACATAAGAATGTTGCAAGGTATAGTGTTAACCTGATTGCTACCTCTCCTTGCTGAGTAACCATAGTTGATAGATGTGTGAAAATTCCAGCCAGTTCCTTGGCAGTAGATTCCAAGGTTTGAATAGCCTCAGCTCTGCTCTGCATGTAACTGCCCTGCTGGACAGCTAGCTGCTGCTGCTGCTGCTGCCCAGATGGCCAAGATGCATCACCTCTATTTGTCTGCCTGGCAAAACAAATCAACAGAATTGCAGTCAACTGCCACTAACCCAGGTATGCATTATTGGGACTGAATGTGGAGCACTTCAAAAGGAATGTTGAGGATATGATCATATATGAGGAACTCTGGAACAGATGATATGACAAACTATTATTTTTTTTGTTTATCAACTAGAATGTATTTTGTTGCCCTAGCGTATCTGGGAGCACAAATTCTGATCACACAGCGGCAAATACTAAGAAAAGGACTACTACACTACTACAGACTTTTTGATGGTTTGCAACAGAATATACCTTTGAAACAAAGAGTTAGAAGCAGAATTGGTCTCCCATGGCGCTGGAGGCATGGAGTCAGCTTGTTGATCGTGCCTTACCGAAGGATTTGATCCATGCTCTGAAGCTGGCGAAGAAAAGATATTTTTTCTGTCTCGATGAGCCCTCAAGCTCTGCAGATTATGGTATATATGTGACTCTATAAATGAGTGGACTATTGGACTGAAATAAGCAGTACTACTTGATATAGATCTGACCTTTTTCCTTGTGTTCAGGACTCCGTTGAATTCTTTTGCTATTTTCATTAGGCGTTCTTTCAGGATGTCCACTATCGCAGCCGAATGATTCACTGCATCTCGAGAAATAATGTTTCCTCCCTCGTTTTGTGAATTCAAGAGGACCTGAAGGTCCGAAACAGCAGCCTTCAAGGCAGTGATTTCCTTGTTGATTGCAGCAGTTAGATTCTGTATATCCACAGTAGGATCATCAAAAACAGATGTGCTCTTTGCCACTGAAAATAGATATATACTATGACAGTATCAATCAGTGTTCCCAAAAATAAAAACCACAGGGACTGAAAATAACCTTTTACACATACAATGCTACAATCACAACTTCGTAGTATGCCCAGCACATGCATGGCTAGAACAGGAAATCCTGTAGAAGAGCCAATATCACACAACTTACTGAATTCATAATTGTGTCTTGAGTCTTGTAGTAGGCCAAATGCTTAATCAGTTCTGAGCGGCTCATCAAAACTGAAAGCCACTTTCAAGGATGTGAAGATTCACATCAATTAAGCAGACTAAAGTGCGATCATGGACTTTCAACGCAAAGTTGGTCAATTGAGTACAATCTCCTAGCTGTGTAGGTGCAATGACTAGAAATAAGTTTAGGTGAAGCATAGAATCGATCATTTGGTACTCCAGAATTTATTACCTAGGGACTGTTGGCACCTACGACAAACCCAAACATTAAACAGAAGATACAGAGATACATTAGATCAAGCAACAGAGGGTCGAAACTCTGAAGAGTTGAAGGGGCTGTGGACTGTGTGGAGTGGTGGTGGAACGCTGCGTACGCTGTGAGAATTGAGCGATCTTCCTCGAGGCCTCGCTGATGCCGAGCCCAACGCCGGCGGCTCGCCGCCTGAACTCCGACGCTGACGGCGCGCCTCCGAGAGGGTCACAGGTGGCGCCACACGCGCCGCGGAACTCGCGCTGCGATCGCGGCAAGACGACAACAGTGGCGGCGGGCGCAGCATTGTTGCTGTGGGATCGAGCGAACCACGGATGGTGGGCGCACCGCGTGGAGAGCGGCTCGGGGCTAGGGCTAGGGCTGCGGGCAGGAGCTTGGATTGGAGCTGGAGTTGCCCGAGAGGCCGAGAAAGCGAGGGCGGCGTTTTGAAGTGGAGGAGGACACGGACACGGGAACCGGTTCGACGACGACGAGTCGTGGCTCCTTGCATGCCAAGCAGCACAGCAGCAGCAGGTATCCGGAAAAAACGTGCAGTAGGGTGCTGAACTGCTGATGCTGACATGCTGTGGAGATAGATTTGGGAGAGATATGGGAACAGGGTTGAAATCGGTCGGAATCGGTTAGAAAATCCCTAATATTATTTTCATTCACATTTTAATACGAAAACGAAGGCAAAATCAGAAAGGTTAAAAATGAAAACGAAAGCGAACACACAGGATATCGGAAACGGACTAATTTGATCGGAACATGTCGAAAACGATCACGATACCGAAAACTAAAACAGAAACACTAACCTGTAGAACCAAATCGACAATGACACAACCATGCACAATACATATATGATACGCGCCGTAATAAATTGACAACAAGTCTAAATAAGCATAATGTTCAACCTTCAATTACAAAACCATATATGAAAGACCATCCAACACTTGAGCTGGACAATTTGGTCTTTTGAGCGGTTTCAAAGGTTTTTTTAACTTAAAAAATGTATTTGATCTAAAATACGTAATTATTTCATTTTAAATAATACAAAATTGGAACTCATATCAATTTTTTCCTAAACATTTAAATATATATTTGTGCTATATTTAAAGTCATTTGTGTTTAGTTCTTCATCTTTTAGTGCTTAATTGCTTTTTGTTACATACATTGCCTATGCCAATTATAGTTTAGCACTTTACTATAATAGAGCACCAATAGATATGGCATACTTTTAGGAAGATTTTTATATTATTTTCATATTTTTATGGTTCAAATGAATTAGTTACGGAGTTTCTAGATTAAACCAAAACCCCTTTTGTTTTTTAGAAAATAAAAGCCATCTTTAAAACCGTCAAAAGGATCAGATTCGTCTGGTTTGAACGGTTGAATAGTTATTTGTGTCTAGTTTTGTAATTACAGGTTAAAAATAAGACTTTCTTGATAGTTGGTGGTTATAAATTTGACTTTTCCCAAATTAAATTTCGAACATGAAACACTAATCATGTTTGGACTCTATTTTTTTTTATCATTTTGTACACATGTGGAACTATTCATTTAATTTCAACATCAAACAAATAATCCCAAGTTCCCAACTCATAAAAATCATACAGAAGGAATATAAATTATACAGGTTGCAAAAGTTATACAAAAAAAGGAAAAAAAATATGAGTTCAAGTAGAACAAACTATTGTTTTGGCAGAAAAAATATTATACGCTTATGCCAAGAAAAGTAATTTGTATAGATTTGCACATAATAGTATTAAAAAAGACAAAGAAACAATACATTTGTACTATGTAAAATCTCCAAACTACAGGACAAAACAACCCATGAATGCTACCAAATAATCCAAGGTATATTATACGATATATCATAAATAATATGAAAATAAAAAATTATGTGGCATATCTCATATACTATGCGATACGTTTTATGGGCGTTGTGCGAACACCATCATGGAGCATCTCATAGATACTATGCAAACAATCTATACAATATTGTGAAACTTCTCACAGATAGTATAGGAATAATCAATGGATTATCTTGTGGATGTTGCGAAAACAATCTAAGCAAAACTACATAGCATTGTATGTATATTATGAGAACAGTTCAAAATACAATGGAACATATCATAAAAGCTATGGGAGCAATCAAGCAACACCATGGACCTTCTAGTTGATACCATATATCATGAATAGTCATACCATAAATTGTATAGTTAATGTTGTCATCAATATCATACCATAAATAGCATAGTGAATGTTATCATGAAATGTTAAACCCAATATCCAATATTTAATTTCAATCGTATTATTGTGTTTACCATAAAAAGATATTTTAAGCAATTGCATGCTGACAATGTTTGCATAACTGAAAAATTATGAAGGTGCATTATTTTTTATCAACAACGAACAAAGTTGTCTACAAAATGGAAAGATAATTTAACATATAGAACAAATTAGTATACAGTAACAAACAAGAAGTTGAACATTACGAAAACAAATAGTGCACAAAGTGAATAACATGAATCCAAACATGACAAAGTGTGTTACTCCCTCCATCCCAAAATACAATCCATTTTGCCTTTTTTAGTTACACAGATTTATTATGCATCTAGACATAACTATGTATCTAGAAAAGCTAAAATAAACTATATTTTAAAATAGATGGATTAATACTCGATAATCATTACAAGCAGATTATTTCTTACAGGCGAACTTGTTCTTATACAAAGACTAGTAAAGACGCACGTGCGACACGCACGTGATACAAAACAATTTGTCTTTTCTCTTGAAGACGATATACGCACCTATATTGGCTGTGCCTATATTGGTTGTTTTTTCTCTCGAAGGTGATTATATCAATACAAATGTAAATTCATTTCAGTTGGAAGAGCACCTTCTAACGAACAAGATGATTTAGTAAAAAAACATAACGTGGCCATACATGTAAATTTTATATCATTTTTTGGATAACTTAAAAGTAATATTAGCTATATTTGAATTTTATTAGCTTGCAACACATGAGTGTGTTGACTGGTGCTGTGTCCGTGTGGTGTTTAACATAATTGCTTCAAAGTAAGACTCATGGAAATAAGAAGAAATACTCTATTTTAAATTTAATGAAAATTATTATGGTTTGACATGGTATATTTTGGTAATGATTATTACTTGGATGATTAAGGCCCAAACCTTCACAAAACTTTCATTTATTATTCACATTGCCATATGTAAGGTTAGATCTAAGACACACCTATAAACTACAAAAATTACAATCGCTTGGTTAGTTACCATAACTTTGATGGTCTGTGGCAAGTGAGCAATACTAAGTTTACCAGATTCTATCGCGATCGTTTGGTTTATGGTCATCGTTGGGTATAATAGTTTTTATTTCATCATATTGTGAGCTTATAGCACTTATATATTGCTTTATAAATGCTCAAAAAAAATGATAATAAGTTGATGTGGGATTTCCCACTATCGCCCCTAATTAACAACAGCGTGCCGACATGCATGTTTTGTGTTGATTATATCTTAGATTTGGGTGCCCAGAGACGTAGACGGAGAGAGGTTTGATCACAGGAGCAAATTCACAAGAGCATCATTGGTGAACAACACAGGGGGCATCTGCTAATGGTCCAGCCCTATAGACGCAGCAACAAAATACTTCATGAGATAAAAAAAGGTACAAAAAAAACTCAACCAATCACTAAGCCCAACCCACAGATTTGTCGTGGCCCACGAGATCTCATCATGCATCATGTGTGCCCGGCGCCTGCCCCTCACGGAGCCTCCCAGAGTCCCAGCCACGGTGGAGTGACAGGGGCTCGTTCTGGTGGGCGTGGGTATGTCCGGTGGGTAAGGGGGATTGTTGGTGAAAAAATAATTATGTTTTTGGCAGAAACATTTTCTAAATATCATTTTTTGAGGATTTGAGTTCATTTCCACCTCAACGGCTCTTACAGGTGGGTCTAACGTGAGAGGTATGGTGGACCTAAATCGGGTGAGAAATGTTTTCAATTCTACTCGTTCTTTTATAAGATGTATAGTTCGACGCACGTGATATAAAGATATAGCGTGTGGATAGAAACGTGCGACACGCACGTGTTTAAAATTATAGTATAAAACATTTATCTATATCTTTTTTGTTCTCTCATAATTATGTTCTCTCATTTTTTTACTTTTAGGGAAAATACTAAATTATTGTTCAATATTGAAATAATACACTGATTTGTAATATATACAACAGATGCATAGATGTCTAATAGTATTTCTCGTAACATGCATTTTAATTTTTTTTAAGAATTTATCGCAAATCATTAGACATGTCATCTTAATCAGGAACCACTTTTTAGCATTAATGCCTCGTATTTAAAAAAATAGTATATGCATCATCATTAATATTAAGTTTCATACTTATACAGTCTGATTATCTGCTCCATGCCCAAAGCACGCGCTAGCAACGTATTTTCATTAAAGTTTTTGTTTGTTCTAAACTAAGTTAATTGTGAATAAAGAAATAAGAAGTAATTATTATGTATTTAATTCCACCTGCTCCTATGTCAAAAGAAAAAATAAACACTGTGAAAGTGTCAATTGCACTATCAAATAAATCCAATTATTGTCGAACTATGCCATGAGTTTTCTTGTTAACAAATGCCCCGACTGAGATTAGTGAGTATCTTCTGAATTATTTTTGGATCAAACAAGTATAGTAGCTCTTTTAAAGGTAATTTATCCACACCAATAATGTCATCATGGACAAATTCACAGTTCACTCACCCTGGGACAAATCGAACCCAACAGCCTTGCGTAGCCACTCGAGAATCCTATAGCAGCGTCAGCGGGTGGTTCTGCTTCGGCGTCTTTGCAAATCATCAAACAAACAAAAAACAACAACCAGTTAACCCAACGAAGCATTGCTCCCAAGTCCCAACCACACTCCCCAAGAGGGCAGAGGCAGCCGTCGACTCAGGCGGCAGGCGGTACTGCCAGAGCACGAGCCAGGCGCATGGTGCAGCTCGTCGGGCGTTCATGTCGCGGGCTACGCTGCTGGCTGCGCCCTGCTCGCAGCCGTCGAGACGACTGCCCCTGCCCTGGACTCGTGGAGCAGTAAAACGCGCAGGAGTCATAGACGACGCGGAAGGGGACACGCACGAGGAGGCGTGGGCGTGGGCAGGGAGGCGGAGACCTGATGGTGGCCGAGCCCAAAGGTCCGATTTTTTTTTTAAGAAAATGATTTGGTAGAGTAGAATAACAGATTTTGGTGGGTAGAAAAACATGGGTGAAAAAAATAAATTGATTTTGGCAGAAACATTTTCTAACTCTCAGTTTTGGTGGGTTTGACCCCCTCCCCATCTCCGTTGACTCTTACAGGTGGGTCCAGCGTGAGGGGTACCGTGGGCCCAAATCGGGTGAGAAACGTTTTCAATTTAACTCGTTATTTTATAGATAGAAAAGGAAAAGGAGGGAAAAAAAGTTAGATATATATAGTAATAAGTGCCATAAGGAAAGGACAAAGAGAGAAGAAGAAAAAGGAAACCCATAGAGATGGATAATGAATGAAACAAAACAAAAGAAAATAGTATGCAAAAAAAATAGAGAAAAAAAGAAGAAAAGTTATTAGGCCACACCTGGGACAACATTGGTCTGCTCCCCGCTGCCGCTAACAGTTAACTTCAGGAGATGGGGAGAGCGCGCGCTACGGAACGTCTTTTCTCCAATCTCCCGGCGAAGCACCCTTGCCGGTTTTGCTGATGACGAAGAGGCCGACATGTTAGCCACACGATGGTCGCCAACTCGCCGCCATGGCCCAGGCGCTTGGCGTGGGACTCCCTGCTGCAACGGTAGCTGGCGTAGAAGAGCATTTCCACCCACACCTCGAAGATCAAATTTACGGAGGTGCTGCCGAAGTCCTTCGCCATCAGTTCGGTGGCCAATTGAGTTCCCTTGGAGATGAATGTTCCCGGTGCATCATCGTCGTCAGTGCTACGTCTGTTGTGAATGATCTTAGCAAGATCCGCCTCCTTTCCAATCCGCTTACTGTTGAGCCTGCGACGAGTAGTTGGAAAGTAATCATGGTACAGACGGATTAACTTTCTCAGCACGACGGCACCGGAATTGCAGAGGCCGGAGGAAGACGACGACGACGGCTGTTGCCCGTAGTCCGACCAAAATCGGGCCAAATCGTCGCAGGTGAGCTCGAACAGCTTGCGGGTAACCAGGCCCGGTAGCATCTCGGGGCGCGCCACGAGGAGATACATCATGTACTCGGACACAATCCTGATGGCGCTCTCCTTCTCCTGCACCCACGTGTCCTCCGCTGGGGGTGAATTGGAGAGGTACACCTCGGTGGCTATGTGCCAGATGAGGATGCCCACTTGGAGTTCATCGCCAAGGCTCCAGTAGAGGCTCGCAGAGTTATTAGTTCCAAAGTGATTATCCAAGGCTTGCTCACCCCTCTTGGTATTCAGCTGGCCCACTATCCTGACAAATTGCCCCCGTTGTCCGTCGACTTGGCGTGCTTCGTTGATCGCATCTTTCAGGTCTTTCCTCAGCTTGACCAACCTCTTCCACACATGATCGAACACCATCTTCTTGACATGCGGCGGAATGTCGATGGTTTGAGAGGATCCGTCCTCGGCGCCCCACGGCTCATCTGCCGGCGATGGGTCGCGGCCGGTGACGACCTTCAGCATGTTGAGCTGCCCCACCTTGCCCGACCAGCTGCGGTAGGGTCGCCGGAACCAAGAGATGGATGCGACCACGCGGCGCAGCCGATGCCACCAACATGCTGTCTTCGGCAAGGCTTCATGGTGGCATGCAGGTCGCAGCCTGCCTGCCCAGGACGATCCTAGAGCCCTGAGCAGCGACACCGTCTCGAGGAGGAAGGTGGACACGAGGAGGGCGCGCGTGATCACGACGTCCGAGTGCCTGTGGCGCCGGCTGGACCGGTTGCTGAATTCGACAAGCACCAACGCCGTGGCGGTGGCCAGCGGCGACAGGGCGCGGATGCAGTAGCCGTGCCACGTGTGGATCACCGCCGCCTTGGTGTAGAGGAAGTCGTACATGAGGGACAGCTCCATCTCCATCACCTTGCACACGTCTTTCCAGTTGAGCTTGAATAGGGTGTCCTTGATGCGAGCTTCCTCGGTGTCGGTCTATGGCTCCTTCATCTCCACCGAAGAATCGACGATGGCCTGCTTGCAGATGTGGAACAGGGAGTGCGCCTTCATAACAAGCTCATCGTCGCTGCTGTTGATGCCGCTGCTCTCTCCACGAGAAGTAGCCGCCCCGTGGCCGCTGCTCTCTCCGCTAGAAGTAGTAGTAGCCTCCCCGTGGTCGTCCTCGCCGTCGCTGCTGCTGCTGTCTCTGTCTCCACGAGGAGAAGAAGTAGTAGCCTCCCCGTGGCCGCCGCCTCTTGCGCGGCGGCCACGCTGCTGGAGCTCCACCGACCTCCGGACGTTGGCCAAGTTGGCCGCCAACGTCTTCTCGACGTACTTGGCGACGCCGACGAGGAGCATCAGCCAGACAGCAGGAGCCAACGCCCAGCTCCCGGGCCCGGAGATGGACTTGTAGACGACATAGACGGCACCGCCCACGCGCAGGATGAGCTCCAGCACGGCGCGTGCCGACAGCTGGTTGTCCTCCAGCTCGTAGGCGGTGATGCTGTCGGGTCCGCCGAGGTGGAGCAGGAAGAAGGGCGCCCAGAACGCCACCAGCTGCCGCTCGCCGGACGAGCCGCCCACGGAGAGCTTTCCCAGGGCGGTCGTCGCCACGTAGTCGCCGCCCACGTAGAAGAGCCAGATGAAGAAGAGGCCCGCGCCGGAGGCCCCGCGCCAGCGGCACCCGGCGAAGACGGAGAGCGACAGCTGCATCACGAAGCTGGAGCCGAGTAGGATCTCCATCGACCACCTGCCTAAGAAGTCCACCACCGCGTTGACCACAAGTATCAGCGCATGCCAAATAATGTCCATCACCCATCCTTCTCCCGCCATTATTGTCTTCGTCGCTCGTGTTGCTCCGATCCGATCGGATGCAATGTAATGGACCTCTGTTTTTAGCTCTGTATATTGTATCGCGAGTTCGATCAAGACGCAGCGAGGCAGAGTATGGAGACACAACTCACAAGTAGCTAGATCGAGGTCTGCATAGTTTTATCTAGCCACATCACCCGTACTACTTAATTCCGCGGTACCAAATTAAAGGAAGAGCCTTGTGCCTGCGACAGATGCTTTCACGTGTGTCGTCTTAATCAAATCCAACGGCTTCTCTCTCTCTCTCTCTCTCGACCTTGCCATCGAATCTACGTAGCAAAAATCAACAGCGTTTACAATATCAAATACATATTATATATTCATCATGGCATATATATATTCCCATACTATACAAATTATTTTTTATGCGAAATGGTATTATATCACAGCCGCTCACACAGGCTTCCCCCCCACTCATCCTCTAAATACACACACATAACCCACCCAAAGTATCAGTGATAAATCAATAAAACGATAAAACATTGATGAATTACTGAAAAGATGGCCGGTACCTTTTATCCTATATATTTGCCTAGAGCCCCGCTTCGCCAAACACGTCGTCTCCCACTGAGAAAATAGCGCTGTTCAAGTCCTAAAATAAATTTGGAAAAGTATGAACATCTGTGCTGAATATACATAACATTCTTTTTTTTTTTTGCGGGTAGAATATACATAACATTCGATGTCATGCATGTTGGTTTTTTTATCTATAGACTCGATCAGATTTAGATAGTTGATCTTGAACAAGTGCACTCCTTTTACGAGTTACACCGGATGGACTGAAATTCTATGCGTATCGGGACAAGAAAAGCCAAGGTGTACAGTGCACAATTTTCATCACCATGACATCTACCATGTACAGTTCCTAAGACATGAAACTTGCACTGAGAGTTACTCCCTCTATTTCAAATTACAAGCCGTTTAACTTTTTGACCCCAAGTTTGATCACTAGTGTTTATCAAAAAATTTTACACAAACATAATCAAATTTAATTCATTCATGAAGTTCTTCTATTAATAAAACAGGCAATAAAAAAGTTTAATATTTTGTATAATTTTTTTGGACAACTTGAATGGTCAAAGTTGAGATCCAAAAAGTCAAACGGCTTCTAATTTGAAATAGAGGGAGTACACAATAGCATAGAAGAATTAAATGTCCAGCTTTCCTAAGATAGTCTCTTTCATATTATCTAAAAGATGACAAGGCACTCTTGATGGATGCCACTTGTGTGTCTCCTAACCTGTGTCCCCATCCGTGTCTCCAAATCAATTAACGCTTAATAAATCATCCAAATTTAATCTGATCACACCATTGTGTTTGTTATAATAGGATTTTCAACACTAAACCACACTTGACCATGTTTGGATTATATATATATTTAGAATATTTTCGTATTAAAATAATTTGTTTAACCTAAAAAATATTCCAAAAAAAATATAGTCCAAACATGATCAAGTGTGGTTTAATTTTGAAGATCTAATCATAACAAACACAATGATATGATCAGAATTGAATTTAGATTATTTTTTTATCGTTAATTGTCTCGGAGACACGGATTGAGACACGGGTTAGGAGACACAGAAGTTGGAGCCTACTCTTGATAACTGTGTCACGAAATCATAGGTTGATTGTGAGTCTTCTTAAATCACATGCACTCTAAACTGACAGGCTGGAAGCGTAACTGCATGCGTTCCTAACTTTTCGTGTGAAACTACGTTCCCTGAAAAAGCAAACATCCATTGGATTAGAAGAATTTAACCTTTCCCTGTCGGCCTGGCTATCATCTCTCGTCTCACCACCTTTGACGACACACCAGCGGTCTGGCGTTAGCTTCCTCCCATCAGCATCCACTATATCAAGACGTTTACCACATAGCGATCTTTGGATGCGGCAGGAGCTGGGTGTCTGCTTTGAACAAGTAGAAGCACGGTTTGAAATGATGCGATCTGTAAAGTCACTGTTAAGTAACCATTAGCCCACTAGCATTCAACTAGCGTATCAACTTGTGCTCCCGCATGAGCTAGTTAGAAATAGTTACTATTAGTTATTAAAATTATCTATATCATGTTATGTTTCATTTATAAAATATTCTAATAGTACTCTAAAGATAATAAGTTATCTTTTATAATTGTAACAACTGTGACAAGTTTACTTTATAACAAATTTTCACTTTGCATCACCCTTTCATGTGTGTTAAAATTTGTATTCTTATTGCTTTCTTCATACATAAATATATGGTGATAGACATTATGTGTAGTATTTTATATAAATAAAAATATAAATAATATATTAATAAAGATATAAATAGTAATTTATATTTTTATATTGGTGACTTTAAGATTGTTACTATAATTATATAATTTTTTGAGGGAATATAATTGTATAATAGATTCAGACTTAGAGTTACTTTAACTTTTAATAAAGATGTCATTGGATAATTTAAATGCAAATTTAAGGGGTTATTTGATATTATTTTTATAATTAAATAGGTGCATAACTTCCATGGAAATTATGGGTTACTTTATATTATTTTTATAATGTCAAAGGTGGGTAATTTACATAAAGATTGGGGGTTACTTTAGATTATTTTTTAAAATGGCAGAGGTGGATAATTTATTAAAAAATATAATAGATCCAGTGACTATTATGATTAGAGTTGATAAATTGATGGTCGAATGTTTCTGATTGTTGTGAGAATATAGGATTTCTCTAAGTTTTTAGATTGTTCATCTAGGATCCTAAGTGGCTCACCTGAAGTCTTCAAAAGGATCCTCCAATTAGTAATAGTAAGATATGTTACACTGCTATTAATGAACATGAAGTTGACGCCCACGTGAAATTACTTTCAGGTATGAATGTAATAGTAGTGGACATGCTGAAGTCGATGGAGATCAAAAGAGTTGTTGTGGCACCCGTCATCCTAAATGTGGAAAGGGAGAAGAATCAGGTGAAGAGTCTGTCGGTGGTCAAGATTGGGAGAGAGTAGAATAACGTAGCACACGAGCTAGCCCAGAGGGCGAGACATTCGGGCGAGTTTAGGGTGTGGTTTGCGAACTTCCCGGAGAGCCTTGTCTCTCTTGCTTGTAAAGACTCCTAGAAAGGCTCCTGTGGACGCAGACAATTCTCTTTCTCCACCACTTCATGTAAGCTTAGACCTTTGTAATTAAGGATGAAAGGAGGAATGGAAAATTCCCAACCATTGAATATCGTTTGTTTATTATGATACTGTTTCCTAAGCATTTTCGTTTTCTTAGGGCAGTCCCAACCCAGACACCATGGTAGAGTCTATCTCTATTAATTACCTTGCCATGTAGACATTTTGTTGATGTGGCAAGCAATTTAATGAGGAAAGAGAGGAAAAAAATGTAGAAACCAGGTCTAAGTTAGACACCAAGTCTACACGCAAAACGAGAGAAATCTGGTTGAATGATTAGAGAGGGCTATGATTTAATGATTGAATAGACTCTAAGATACAAAATCTGCATTGGGGACTATGGTTTCTTGTGATAGAGTCTTCAACATATGGACTCTATGGATAGAGTCTGGGATGGAATTGCCCTTATAAAAACATAACAGTTGTCTGGTGTAATTAATTTTATTTATAGTCATTAATACTGATCCCGATCATTGAATTTTATTTATACACTTATACACATACTGAACTATGCACAAACCAATTGCAATTTGCACCGAGAGCCTAATAAACTGGCAGAGAGAGGCAGCCTATAGTCCACCAAAATTACATAGAAGGCACGTTTTATATATATGAAAGATAATTTTCTGGGTTATGAGAGTTATATTGTTGGCAATTTGCAATGTTACTTAGAAAACTATCGGTTAATAAGAAAAATACTAATGGGTATTAATATTGTAGGCTACTTGTACAAACTGATAGAAACTTCAAGTTGACAGAGAGTAGGAAAAAAATCATGCGCGTGCAAAAAGCTGACAAATGCCATCATTGAGACGCTAATCCAGTTCTTTAATACGACGTGCTAGTAAAAGTGGTTCCTTGGCAAGTAGTATGCATACTTTATGGGGATACATTGATGCAGCAGGGGGTCCTTGCACCTTGGGTGGATGACCTTAGCTGGCCATGTACGCATCAATGCTTTATCCGATTCCAAAGCCAGGCACTTCGTTCCTATCCACTTGTGTTCTGATACGGGCCCTACGGGTGCTTCTACGTCACAAGGGCCGGCGGGGCGCAGCTGGCAGGCTACAGCGACATGCCCGGCGACGTTTGAGTACCTCAGGTGTCCTACTGTTCTTTTCCTCCTCGGTCCCAATGTGATCAGTCGCAGTCACAGAAACAGAAGGCGAAGGCGCTAAGTTCCAGTGAAGCGTAGTACATTGCAGCCACATCCACATCGCGGCCTGTCAGGGTGTGTGGCTAGCGCAGCTGGTGTGAGGAAGATGGAGGCTGAGGTGCTTACATCCAAGATTGACATCCAGTCTGCCATAGCTTCGCCAAGAACTCAGTGTTCCACGAGAGAAGCAAACATATAGATACTTGATATCACTTGCCATGTTCGGATTGACCAAGTATATAAACAGGGGTGGGGGAGGGGGGGGGGCAAATATGGCCCAAAGTGAATTGGCACTGTCCTTGTTGTGGACATCAAAAGGGGGCTCCAGTTGGGGCTAAACTTGGTGTAAGTACTTTAAATGCAACTTTAGCTCATGATCCGAATATGAAGGGCTAAAGTGAATTAGCCTTGGTTACTATAGCACATTAGCACTTAACGGTACATAAAATTGGTCCAGAGGCTAAAACATCCAAGCCCAAGCATAGCCTATATATGATGGGAAGATCAAGATAGAAACCATTGGAACATAGAGGCAACTGGCGAACATTCCGACAAAGTTACTCCCGCGCTAGGTTCATTGAGCAGCGCTCAAAGCTCGGCATGGTGGAGGTCAGGTGAATAAGGCTTGAGCGCGTGAAATGTTTGTCAGATCAAGTGCCCCGGTCCCCTTCACATGGCAGCCCCACCACTCACCCACCCACATCCATAGAGCGGGGCTTATGGTCCAGCCAACATCAGTCTAACCAAGCAATAGGAATAGAAGGACACCGCTTGAGCCGACGTTTCCAAACCGCCCGCTCTATAGGCCAGGTCTGGAACAGATTATGCTCAGTCCATTGGATTTAATCCGCTTATGGAAACAAACGGGCCGCTTCCACCACCGCTGACGCGCTTTGCTAAACGCCACATTATACCGCGACGCGGAATCGGCCCAAATGACGATGCTCGGTAACACGGCTGCGTTCCGCCTCCCCCCACCCCCGCCCCGCTCCCTCGGCCGGCCCCCCCCTCCCCACCCCTCTCTCTCGCCGGGCTCGTGCATGTGCCCGACCGTCCCCGCCGCTGCGCCGGAGCGTCCCGCGTCCGAGAGCCCCCCTTCCCCGCGCTGGGCTCGCTCCTGAGTTTTCTATATAAAAGTTTTTTACAAAAATATTATTCGGATCGATTTGGTTCTGTATTTTTTTTCAGATCGGTATTTTTCTCCCACCCCTACCGCCTAGGCGGTCATAACGGGGATGGCTCGCTGCCAGGCCGGCAGCGACGATGACGATTGACGAGGCACATCCGCACATAATAGATGAGATCTAATTAACAAAATGGGCAATTACCGATATTTGTGCTAGGGAGATGTGTTGGATGATGGGCTAGAATCCGCAAAGGATGGGCCCAATGGTCCAAGGTCGCAAGGATCTCCGTTGATGCAGCAAGCGCTACTGTCCGCGCAGTTGCTGGCATCCTTTTCCATCCTCTTCCTCTCGCTTCTCCGCTCAGGAGTGCTGCTTGTTTGTTTCATCTGTGGATGGATGCTTAGTCCCATGTGTAGAATGACTTGCCACATCTAACAAAGTGAAGTGTTAGGCAGCGGGCTACTATCCCAACCGCAACCGACGACGGCAGAGGCCCAAGCAAGTAACTAGCTTCCGGCCCCCATCCTCTCCTCCTCCGGCAGCTCGCCGGCGGCGAGAGGGAGGTGGGCTTGCCCCCTCTCTAGGTAGATAGGCTTTCCCGTCCAGCAAATAAAGTAGTTTTAAGGTTTGACGTTCCATAAGGGCTGTCGGTCACCGATGCCTTGGCGACCGTGGCTCCTTCTCCTCGCCCTTTTCGTCGTCACCGCTGCCACCACCACTGAAGAAGAAGTAGCTCTTCCTCGAGCGCGCCGTCACTTGTGCAACGCCTACCTCGACCCCCTTCAAGTCAAGATACTGGCTTCCACGACACTGAGGTCTCCGCCGCCGCCGCCGCCGCCGCCGCCACCCTCGATCCGGAGAAAGACGAAGACGATGGAGTGCATGCAGCCGCCGCCGACCTTGCTCGTCGCGTCGTCAGCTCGGATGCTGACTTCTTCCGCCCTTGTTTTGCACGGGACGATGTTTCTCAGAGGCAAATTTAGCTTCTTCGTTCCTTATTACCACCAAGTCATCATTTTCTCCCACCAATGCCGGGTTTGCCACCACCGCCCATCTTCTCCGCCTTGCCACCCTCCCGGTATCCTTGGTGAGCTCGACGTGCTGCTCCAACCCCCGCTGGCGCTGGGCATGCTCGTCCGTAGCGTCACCGCCTGTGTGAGCTTCCTGCCCGCCGACTTCTTCGTTTGGGGCGAGGCTTTCGGGTTCTTCCTCGCCGAACTATTGGCGTTCAGGCAGATCACCTTTGAGCCTCACGCCAACATCCGCCTCCGAAGCTTCGACCGCTCCGCCATCACGCATGGCAGGGCGGGCTTCATCCGAGCTCGCTCGGTCCCTGCGGCCAGGCTTCCCTTGGGTTCTGCCGTCGACGGCATGCGCCCGCCAGAGCCGATTCGATGGTGGGACCCCCCTTGGTATGCACCTCATCGTCTCGTGCTTTGTGCGTGGGTCCCACCTGGGAATACACTCGTTGACTTGAGGGCTATGCTTCCAGCTGGTCCAAGGTCACTACGTGCCCAACATGCAAGCCACGGGTGCATGGTTGGTTTCTGGTCCAATGCATCTAGCTAGGTAGAGTCTAGTGCTCCTCATTTCTCCGTTCTTCTTTTCGTTTGCGCTCATGGAAGTGGTTACCTGTCTACTTGTGTTTGGATTGACTTCCGACTCGAGTCGATGTTGGTCTCCAGATTCAACGCTAGCAGATATGGTACCAGTTGCTTGAGCCCGGTGAAGGTTACTACATATCTACGGCTCAACCTTTTTAATCCTCGAAGACACAGACCGGTCTAAGGGTGCGTCGACTGTACTATCGGAGTGCGATAACGAGGACCCTCGATGTCAACGTTGTGGCCTTTACTCTCAGGCCTGACGCCCCCAATGTAGACATCACCTGTGTACGCACCGGAAGATGATCGGAGTACAAAAAGCTAGATTGTTAGCTCACTTGTTATCAATCATATCTCTTTGGTGGTAACTTAGAAGCTACATATGTACTATTTGGAACACGCGATTCCAAACCCTTGTAATCTGTCCTCACTGTTTTAATATATTCAGAGTCAGTATAAAAAAAACAACAAAGTGAAGTGTTGACGAGCTCCTATTTTTGTACCTCCCTTCAGCTAGTCCTAGAGAGATCCTCGACCGTCTCGCCGACGTGGTGACTGCTGCCCGCGTGGCGAGCACACAGCGCGCGTCCACATGCTCGACCACCTCCAGAGCAGCGACCTCGGCGCGTGTCCACGAGGTCGGCGTCGGATCGGCGGTGCGGCCACAGCCACAGCCCACAGGCACGAAGCTGGAGGTGCCCCGATCGCCTGCGCGTCCACGGGTGCGACGTCGAAGATGTGGCCGACAATGTTGGCGCACGTCCATGGGCTTTGCGGTCCACGAGCTCGGCGTCGGAGGTGCGGTGTCTGCGCGCGTCCACGGGCTCGACGCCACCGGAGGGGCTCGGCCGCTCGACCGACTCAATGACGCGGCAGGGCTATAGGCCTGCTAATGGGGCTAAACCCACCGGCTTGTCTCTGCTAGTACGTCCTTTGTTGGGCCGGTTAGTTCTTCTTTGTGGCATCTCTGCAACGTCAACGTCAGATGTTTTTTTTTCTTTTTTTTTTTGCGAATATTGCAGATGTCTTCCTGAAAGGCTGAAACACACACAGCTATACCGCTGCACAAAGGCTGACCGGCATGCATGATCGACGCCGTCTGCTCGTTTCAAAACTCAGATGTTTGCATATTCTTATATCCGTGGAACCGTCTAACCCACCCAATCCAACCAACACAACCCATCTTAACTAAATAATAAATGTTCGTTAAAAAAATAAATTAATTAATAAATGGGTGGATAAAAAAGGCCACCCAAATCCATGTAAACCCATCCATACGTGACCCATGGTGCTCTTACTTCGACCACAATATATTGCTATGTATATGTAGAATAAGATGGACTTCCATTGCGGTAATGCTCGATAACGATAATCAAACTGGTATTTAGGCCGTGTTTAGATTGTAGAAAAAATATATTGTAGCTTAAGAAAAACATTGTACTTGGGAAACGTGTTTTCTGAGAGAGAGGAATAGTTGAATAGTGAAAAGTTGAAATGAATAGTGATTAGTTTGAATGTGAACATGGCCTTAGCAAAAGAAACATCGCAAAAATGCTTATTTTTAACCTGTTTAATTGTGCCGTCTGATTTATCAATTAGTCAATTGATGGCTTTGGCAGTGCGCTGGGCCTCAACAAATTATTTTGCCGTGTGGTAGTGGTATGCATGGTTATTACGAGCTTCGTACAGATATGAACGTACATGATCTTCCATAAACTCATGTGGAGCCTGAGTGGGCAAAGCATTAGAGATGAGTTTAATTTTCTCGCGATCCTTTGATGATGTCATGTGACACCCTGAACTTCGTTTCAGTTACGCCTTTGCAGCCGACTCATAAGAAGCGTCAGAGCCGCAGGATATTTAATTTGACATTGCAGCTCGGATTAATCCGCAAGTGGCGCTGATTGATCGTATGAAAAGAACGCATCCGTTTGAAGAAACTGAAGCAGCTAAATTAAGGCCGACGACGGCCTGGACATTTTGGTTGGTTAGGCAAGAGTCGCATCCGAGAGCACTCAGCAGCCAGTACGTACCAACTAGGCAACTAACAAGTGATGCTGCTGAGTGCTGATGCTCAAGTGCTGGGCTCCATCGCCGGATATTTCTCCTTGTTTGCACCAACATAGATAGATACAGGAATCTTATCTTTGCAGTAAAGGCAGCCGAGTTGCATTGGCAGTGGCAGCCACGAACATGCATGCATGTATCATAGTGTTGGAACTAGGGTGTTTCAGAAATATCGGCTGCCCAATGCTGATGTGCTCGCGTGCCCTTATATTATGTCGTGCTCTATCCTTGTTCGATCGCGATATTTGTCGTGCCTAAATGTCGTTCGCTGGGGACACGCGGGTCGTCAGTAGAGACCATAGCTAGATATATTGGCACATTTTTTTTTTGCGAAATTGTGGCACAATTGACAATTGTACTCGTCGTTTCCAGAATAAGCTGTGATGATACAGTTCTGAATTCCTAAGCAAATAAGCTAAGGAAAAAAAAGAGAGGATAAGTAGTGATCCCTCCATTTTCAAACAACTGAAGACGTTTAGTGAAGTGACATGGAGATGGTATTCAGATTAGCCATGGAGAACTTGAGGTCAAACTTGAATAGTAAAGTCATAGTGTCGCCATTTAATTGAAAATGGACCTGGCACATAAGGACAGTCCCAACCCATAGTTTTCATAGGTAGTGTCCATGTTGTCATGTCATCAGGTAACTACAACTAGAAACTACACTTCCAACCCTAATTTCTTAAGGTGGACCCGTAATTAATTGTTTCTCCCTTTTACTAAAAAGAAAATTCTATCTCCCTCCTATCCTCTCACTTCCCGCCGGCGACGAGCCCGCATAGGTAGCTTCAAGCTCCTTCAACGATGGAAGAGGCATCTTGATCTCGTGGGGGAAATAAACGATTTTGGCAGAGTGGAGTTTAATCTCGACGGGGAACAATCTGATTTGAGCCCAGTTCGATGGAAGATGATATTCTGCCCTCTCGTACTGATCGCATCTTGCAATCAAGTAACAGGAAAAGGTAAAGCATCCCTTTTCTTTTGGTGCTTTCTTTGTGACAGATACTACAAAGTTTTAAAAATGCTAGTCGTAGATTTAGTGACCAATACGATGAAAGAATCACCCTCTCTTTTATTATGGCTGACGTTCTTTTTAGTACCTTTAATTGAAGCGCATAAGAAAACACGAGTACACGACATTGCAGTGATTCCTTTCTAGCCCATTGTTTCGAATGCAAAAGGATCTCTATCTTCAACCACAACCACAACCACAACCACCCGAAATTTAGACCGCACCGTTACTATAGGCAGTGTGTCCAACAATGGGGAAGCACGGCGAAGGGATTTTCCCCCCACAAATTGTGCAACACCCAGGGTAAACCCTAGGCAGGAGTTCCTTAATTAGCCCATGGCCTTTTCCACTGCACTGTGAACCCATTTGCTTTCCATGAATTAAACATGACACTCTTTTTATTTTTATTGAAAATAAAAGACTGAGGCACAAAATTGAATGAAAATGTTCACCCAGTTAGGAATATAGGATTAAGTGTGGTGTGAAACAATCTTCTAGTTCGAAAAGAAAATCTCCTTTCCAAAGAGAAGAAAAAGCAGCCAGAGCTAGTCTGTAGTAACCATCAACCACTCTACTGGACAACCTACATGGATCGGAGGGGTTGGGAGATATGTCCGGCCCCAATCCACTCTCAGTACAGGGCGCGGAAGCCCCTGTCGCAGAATTTTCCTGGCAGTGTCTGATCTGGTTATTAGGTCTGAACACTACTCCGTACCAAACTTTGGACTCGGCAGGTTGCAGATAGCTCCACCAGACACAGCAAGCAAGCTATACTCTGCGATGCGTCATGCTCATGCATCCATGTGCAGGACAGAGACCTCCAACGATCGCTGGAAGAGGCTTCCTTGCTCACTCCGATCGACCCGCTCGGTCGTGATCGATCGTTCGGCGCGTCACGAACGCAACTTGGATTTGGACATCTCTGGTCCCTCCGATGGGAGCCGTTCGTGGTTGCTTTCTCCGTTCGAAGCTTTGGGGAAGAAGCTCCGGCAAGTCGTCGGCCGGCCTGGAAGTGATTGGAAGCAAATTTGGCGGGGCTCTTTTGACTTGCGGGCTCTGCACGTCTGGTAGCTCGCATCGCAACATCAGTGCGAGCTGGCACTTGCATTTCTGAGTCACACATAAATGGTGTTCCTTTCTAGTATGAAACTAACAATGCAAGCATACTCTATGCACAAGCAATCAACTGTTGGAAAATACCCTCTAATTTATTCGTGGATGAGCTCTTATTGAAATGGGCCATGCGTATTGCGAAAAGGAAGGTTCTTTAGTTCTTTTCAGGGATGAATGAAGTATGAAGAGCAGGAGTTGGTGTGAAGATTGTCCACGCAACGCAAGGTCGCACAGTACGTGCACATATTCTACGTGGTTTCAAAGGTTGCAAAAGGAGCAATCATCCGAACTTAAGTTAGGTACAAAGCAAAGAGGTGGAGAACCAAAGGCAGAAACGGACGAGGAAAAGGAGTTTTCACCATGAGGTAAGCTGCCCAGCAAGAGTGCAAGCCAGCTGGAGCCTGTCTCAGTTGCTCCAACAACACTACTACTAGTTAGAGTCCATGGACGCGATTATATTGGTCCAAAGATAAAAGTCTGCAAAAGTCGTACTTACTCGTACTGGATCAATTGCATAACAAAGCAATTAGTTAATTCATTAGATAAGCTTAAACAAAGCTAGCGGTGGGTACCAGCCAACTAGAACTGAAGTTTGAAGATTTGAATGCCTCTAAGGCTGTGTTTAAGTTCAAAAAGTACTTTTTTTTACTTCCTATCATCTCCTCACATAACACGCTTCTCAGAAAAAAGGTATTTTTTCTCCTCTCAACTAAACATAGCCTAATAAAACAAACTGATCTGCAGGATTGGAGAACTATGGCACATGATCCCATGTGAGCTTCAAACGTGTGCGGAGATGAAACACAGCATGTAGTTCATTTCCAGTACCGTACGTACCCCCCAATCCAAAAAAAAAAAAACACTTCCTCTAGGTCTGAGATACCCTGCACATCCTGATTATAGTTGCCATTTCTTTCTACTTGGTCCCTTTAAATACAACTGTTCTGTTGGAATCTTTCAATGCCAGAGCATCACACATTGTTCTAGACTGATGTATTGTTCCATTGATTTGCTACTGAAGATGTATCATGCACGCGACAATCTCTTTACTGGCACCTTGGCAATATGATTCATTAATTGCTACATTAACAAGGACAAGAGTAGTGGCATAAAAACAATTGATATATATGAGTCCAATCCAATAGGTCGGAGTCATCACATGACAAATTTGACAAAACCAGGAGTCCAAATGCAACGATAAACAATTCAGCTATAGGCCATGTCCACTACACTACTGTTGCATGCAGCGGTTGCGTGCTTGTGATGCTGAGTTGTGAGAACGGCTCCTCTAGTTTTGTATTGTTAGTTCTACCTAAACAGTTGTGCCTTGGAACGTGAAAGGCTATGCAATATTTCATTATTAATAAAGCGTGAAGGGCACTAATCATTGGTTTGTTTCTACTGCTATATCCAACGACTTCCAATAGTTGCCGTACGTACGTGTTTTCTGTGAGAAAAGGACCATAGTCTAATCCTCTAATTAACGGAGTTGGTTAAGCAAGCTGCTCAAAGTAGACTCTTTTATTATTATTATTATTATTATTGATGTACCCCCTTCACCGTTTTAAATTTCTTTGTGCATCTCTGAAATTCAGCTTTGTTCACCACCAGAAACCTCTGTTAATAAGAATTAATCTTGAAGGTATTTTCCTTGGACAAGTCTCCTAAAAGCTTATGAATCTTAAGTGGCTATATGTGTATTTACTTTCATATGCGGCAATGTATATTCCACTATAGACTATACTTTTACAGTTTACTGTGCTGAACCAATATATCTAGAACAGAGGTAGGTGGATTGAGATCCTCTCTTTGCTCCCTCTAAATTTGTGCTACTGGCTCTGGCTCTGGCTCTGGCTCTGAGTTGTTTTCATTTTTTTTTTCTTTCTTTTTTGCAGTTTGACAGGGTTCAACGCTCTGTCTGTATGCAAGCAATACACTTTTTTAATCATCGTTTAATAAAACGTGAATGGCACTAATCGTATGTTTTAGGAGGGCACTAATAATTGGTTTCTTCTACTTCTATCACCGCACGTTTTTTTTCCATGATAAAATGCCAATGGTCTAACAGGGATGTAAAGCTGCTCATCAAAATGGCCTCCTAGTTTACTGCTATGCACCTTCAGCATTCTGGATTGTTTTAATAATCAACTTTTTTATGATAATCCTGATCTTTTTCCACCTCGGTGCACCAAAAATCTCTAAAAGAGATGTCCAAAAGATGTGTGTCAGTGTGTGAATGCTCACAGTTTGCACTTTATTTACAGTCCAATCAAACCGGAGAGCTACATATTATATATATGTTGAGAAGTAAACTCAGACGGACAATTCAGTGACCCTAAACAGGCAACATTTTTGTTGGTCTCAACAACACCGCACTATATATCCATGCACCACATTGTCCTCCATTCAACTCGCAACCTCGCTATACTTCGCTGAGAAGCCACTCTCTCCACCATTTGCTCATGGGCTATGCTAAAGTACTCCATTCACCTCCTAAGAGGTAATATCTCAAACAAATCTAAGCCATCGATTTTTGAAATAAATAAAACATTTTAATAATTAATAGAGAGAGGAAAGAAAAAAAAATCCTATAATATCTAACACCTTCCTTAACTATTCTTCCTAATCTCATGATCTTTCCTTCTCGGGCCGATCTCTCCATTCCTAGGCACAGACGCATGGTATCCTCTCCTTTCCTTCTCAGCCACGTGTTTTAACATGTCATGTTGTGTTAGGGAAATTATGTCATGGCTAACCAATTAATTTAATGTTAGAAAAAATACGACTCACCTATGTCACACTAGAAAAAAATATTACGACACCTACGACACACTAAGAACTAAAATGTTAGAAAGAGTCCATGTCACATTAGGAGAATACATAATGGGCTAAGTGCTATATATCATATCACGTTTAATAAATTATATCACCTTTCTTTTTTGGCACGTCACATTTACTTGATATCACGTTTCAAACATTCACTTGTCACTTAGATAGATAGCAGGAGACCATATCATATCACATTCACATTTACTTGTCACGTTCGGTGATACAAAAAGAAAAAGGCTGAACCTTTTAGAAAAAAAATGTTACAAGCTAGTAGGGAGACCAAAAGATCCTGTCACGTTTGGTGGCCATGAAACGTTATTTCCCTTGTTGTCACGTTTGTGGCCATGGGATGGTCCAAATCTGCGTGACACAAATGGAAAAAAAGGAAAGTTAAATCTAACTCAATCAAATTAGATCTAATAATATGATATTTCCTCAGATTTAAAAATACAAATAGCAAACATTAAACCTATTACCTAGTAGGAGGTAATATGTCCTCAAACTTTTCTTTTATAGACATTTAGGAGTACCTTAGCAAAAGCCTTTGCCCATACTTGCATATAGTGGCAGGGCATAGCTATGGGAGCGTCCATATTATTTACCCCTTTCATCTTCCATTCCTTTAATCCTTTTTGTCCTCCTTCATTTCTTCTCCTCCTTCATGCATGACCGACACTCGAAGGAACAGAGGGTGTGAATCATACTTGTATCGCAACAGGGACGACGAGGTGACCCATGAGGAGACACTTTTGAATAACTAGCAGCCAAGAACTAAATCCTGAATTATGTTTCGCTTGTAATCCTTCAATTTTTTAGTAGTAATACTTTAATTTGATCATCAGAAACAAAAAAAAAATAAGCAAAAAGGGAAAGGGTTTCCTTCTAGAAGCCAACAAGTACTAAGAATGTAACACGTGCGCCCATGCACACCTGCAAGCCATTGCAATAAGCTGGCACGTCGGCTTCATCCAACAACACACATTCTACTTTTGAAAAGAAAAGGAAAAAAGAAAACACCCATCGTGTGCACCGTGCACACTCGGGAAGTTGGCAATGGCACGTACGGCTGCTTAGGATTGTGATTGTGAGCACCTTCTAGCATGCGACCCAGGTGTACGATGCACCACCAGGCATTACAGTGCTCGGCACACTTATCACACGCATAGGAGAAGCTAGAACGTACGCAGGACGTGTTACCGACAGTGAGGTGGGGTCAAATGTTTCGTTCTCCTGCGAGCAGACAGTGATCAGCTATTCAGCTAGCGATAGATCAAAAACAGTGACGCTGTGCTGCCCGGGTAGGATATTTGCCTTGAACCACCTGTGCCACAGCAACAGCTCCCGCTCTGTTTTATTTATGTGCACGATTGAGGAGTTGGCAGGGCTACCGGCTACGAGAGACAGAGTCATAGCTACGAGAGTAGTAGTGTGTTGTGTGTCGATCGTAAGCATGCATGGAGGCGGACGTGGTGCCAAACTTTATGGTCACGCTTGTGAGATCACCGATCGATCGACGACGAACATGGTCAGACGAGACGGACCACGGTGTGACCCTGCAGCATCCATGCCGGCAGCAGCATTGCAGCAAGCTGGCAAGGCCGCACCTGAACCGCTGAACGAACGGAAAGGGGCACGGCGCTCGAGCAGTTTAGGCCGTGCGTGCCGGCATGTGCGGCGGCGGCGAACGGTATAGAGAGTATCCAGAGAGACGGACAAGAAGCTAGCAGCCGACACTTGTGACGCAGGCGTGGCAAGCCGGGCTTTGTCTTCATTGCGAGAAAGTCAGAAAGGTGGTGGATCGGAGACACGTACGGTGGAGTACGTACAGCGCCCAAAGAATAAGATGGATCAACAACCAATGCAAGAGGTTACCTATCTGCCCAACGTACTCCAGACCGATCGGAATCTCATGTGTGCACGTCGAGCGGCTTGGCTACCAACTGCGGTCAGCGCGTCAAACGGAGGAATGCGGCCCGCGGGAGCATCGTTAGAGCATCTCCAATGTATTATCTAAATAGACTATCTAAAATTCTGATTTAACTATTAGGCCATGTTCAGATTTCCAACTATTCACTATTCATTCCAACTTTTCACTATTCATTCCAACTTTTTATTATTCCTTCCTCACAGAACACGTTTCCCAGCGAATGCTACAGTGTTTTTCTTATGCTACAGTGTTTTTTCATACAATCTAAACACACCCTTAGGTACAATAAAATAGCTAGACAAAAAGATGATGGGATCCAACAGCTTCTCCAAATAGAGCCCCTGCTGCAGCTAGGCGCCCGCCGCTAACCTTCTTCCCGCACGCACCATGGCCGAGCTCTGCTTGAGCACCACCCTGCGCGCGTCCTCCCTGGCGGCCCAGGGCAGCTCGTTATCGCATTGTTTCAAAGCCTGCTTTCCTTTGCATGTAATTGTTGATCCCGTCCACGCCGGTCGCTTTTCTTTGCATGGACGCTGGACGCTGCAAGATCAATTTGCTTGGCCGATCACGTTAGCCGCTAGACGCCGAACGTCACGAGATCAATTTGTCTGGCTCTGGCCGTGAGCTCGAGTTTGCCTGGCCGCGAGGTACGTCACAACATCATCGTGTGTTGCTCATGATTCTTGATTTCTTTCTATATCTATAGTCGAGCGGAGGACGCGCCAAAACGGCGAGCAAGAGAGCGAGGTGCGTGCGGGAACGGGAGGGAAACGCGCTGGAATACGCGATGCCGAGCTGAGGGGGATAGGCAAAGATGGCTGCCGGTTTTGACGTGATGCCGATCCAGAAAGCGAACAGACCAAGATAGTGGTTCTGTTGGAATCGAGTTTTAGGAGATGATTTCTTTTTTTACCTATCCATCTTGATTTACAAAGGCTGTTGGGGTTGCTCTTAGCCAGTGGCGGATCTATAGCATAAAAAAAAGCTCGAAGATACCTATCTTCTATTTTTTTTTTCTTCTATTCCTTCTATTTTTATATATTTCTTCTTTGTCAATTATATTTTCTTCTTTCTCTTCTTCATCAATGAGTAAATATTGTTCCTGAATGTGAGCTACTCATGTTGAGCTCGTTTATGCTTGTTTCGAGACAGCTCGAATGCTAGACGAGCTAAGTTCGAGCATGATGTGAAGCTCGTTGGTTTTCCGAACTTGAGTAAGCTCGTGCACTACCATTTGTACTTGTGACTCTGTGAGATATGCATGTTTGTATTTTATTTTATTTTATTCTTAACTAATTACATTGTCTAAATCTCCAAATAAATCTACAATGAAGTTTTTCACTAACAAAAATCCCAAGGCTCGTGTTTGGCTCGCTTTAGACATGACCAGACAGAGATGGGCTCAAATATAAACGAGCCAAAGGTTATGGGAGGCGGGCAGGAACGGAAGTTGGGAAGGTTCGGCCAGGCCAGCTCTTGTGGGAACGGATCGACACTGTTGCACAAAAGCATGCGAAAACTGTCCACGCAGCTTCATCAAGCCAAGCGGGCGGTGTTCGGCTTTCGGATGGCCGACCCAGCCAGCACTTTCCACCACGAAAACATTCCCGACGCGAGCAGCACATGTGCGCTAGTATTAGCTCCGTGCAGGCCTGGACAATATTGTTTTCTGCATGTTTCTTTCTCTTTCTTTCTGCCGGATTCTTTTCTCTCGTGCTCGATCGCACAGCTATTTTTAAACTGGCGAGCAGCGGCAGCAGCCGGCATGACGCGTTTTCTGATCGCCCCCTGCGCCGTCTCCGTGACCCTGACCGCGTTTGAACGACCGCGCGGCGCGGGGACTAGCTGGGCTCTCTGTCGCCCGGCGCGTCCATCCCTGCCGTCCTGGCACGGGGACCAGCCGGGGGAGCAGCCCGGAACGGGCAGCGCCGTCGCTCTCAACGATCTCCTTCCTTGCCTCTTGGGGGTGGGGAGTAGGGAGGGAGTGAGGAGTCGGTGCCCAATGCTGGATGCTGGCTCAAGATTTCCGATTGGACGGCAAGGCGATTTCGAGCTGGTTGCTTGGATTCGCTAACTCCCTTTTTTTTCTCTCTCTCGGTGTTTAAATAAATTATAAAATGCACATAAAAATTTTGAAAGGTGTGTGTAATTGTATGCCCTTGGTTTGACTGACCGACATTCCTGATTCCTACGCCTTGCACGTTGCCGCGACCAAACGTTCTGGGAAGAGGAGGGCATAATTTTTTTTAACGAGATCTGGGCAGAATTGAAAAGGGTGTTTCGTTGCCAAGAGAGACGGGTCGTGCTGTGGTGTTGGTGCTCGCGCGTGCGGCCATGGACTGGTGGACCGGGTCCATGTGACTCGCATCCTCGTCACTCTCGGCCCACCATCCCATTAATGCCCTCCTTGTTTACCGTTACCCGTCCCTGCTGTCTTGCTCCCGTCCGGCGTCCGCCACTCCTCCCCGCCTTCCGGATTCGCCCCGCGCCGCCCGCCCGCCCGCCTGCCCTTCCACTCGCCGACGAACTCACCATCTATATAAACTCCCCCGCCCGCATAACTCCAAGCAACCACCACTTCAATTCCACTTCACCTCGACAGCGCACACCCCACACCCACCAACCGGTCCTCCACCACCGAATCCCCAGGCCAAACCAACCCGAGAGGCGCAGACCAGAGCGGAGGAAGCGCCCCCACCCGGGCCTCCCCCCCCCCTTCCCCCTCCCGGCGAGCCAGCCCAGCCATGGAGCCGGCGGCGGCGAAGGCGGTGGAGCGGCTGGCGCAGCGCCTGGTGCCGCCGGCGGAGCCCACGCCCACGGGCCCGCACCGCCTCTCCTGGCTCGACCGCTACCCGACCCAGATGGCGCTCATCGAGTCGCTCCACGTCTTCAAGCCCGACCCGGCGCGGGACGGGGTCAGCCCCGCCGCCACCATCGAGCGCGCCCTCGCGCGGGCGCTCGTCGACTACTACGCGCTCGCGGGGCGCCTCGCCGTGTCCGAGGACGCCGGGGGGCTGCACGTCGACTGCAGCGGCGAGGGCGTCTGGTTCATCGAGGCCACCGTGCGGTGCCGCCTCGAGGACGTCGACTACCTCGAGTACCCGCTGCAGATCCCCAAGGACGAGCTCCTCCCGCACCCGCTGCCTCGGCCCACCCACGAGGAGGAGAACAAGCTCATCCTGCTCGTCCAGGTACGCAGAGAGTCCCCTCGCCGGCCGATTCGAACTGCATTGTGCGGGATTGCTTCGATTGGGCGCGGATTTGAGGTTCCCACCTCCCTGATTGACCCCCTTCCGATTCGACGCGTGCAGGTGACGACGTTCGGGTGCGGCGGCTTCGTGGTGGGGTTCCGGTTCAGCCACGCGGTGGCGGACGGGCTGGGCGCCGCCAAGTTCATGGGCGCGGTGGGGGACCTTGCGCGCGGGGCGGACCAGATCTCGCCGCCCCCGACCTGGGGCCGCGACGCCATCCCGGACCCGGCCGGCGCGCACGTCGGCAGCCTCCCCGAGCTCGACGGCGCCAAGCGCCTCGAGTACCTGGCCATCGACATCTCCGCCGACTACATCGACCACTTCAAGTCCCAGTTCGCGGCGGCGTCCGGCGGGGGCCGCTGCTCCGCGTTCGAGGTGCTCATCGCCAAGGCGTGGCAGAGCCGCACCCGCGCCGCCTCGTTCGACCCCGACACCCCCGTCCACCTCTGCTTCGCCGTGAACGCGCGCCCGCTCCTCGCCGCCAGCCTCCCGCGCGGAGGCGTCGGATTCTACGGCAACTGCTACTACATCATGCGCGTCTCCTCCACGGCCGGGAAGGTGTCATCGTCGTCCGTCACCGACGTGGTGAAGATCATCAGGGAAGGGAAGAAGCGGCTACCGTCGGAGTTCGCGCGGTGGGCGGCGGGGGAGGAGGCCGGCGACCCCTACCAGATCACCTCCGACTACCGGACCCTGCTGGTGTCGGACTGGACGCGCCTGGGCTTCGCCGAGGTGGACTACGGGTGGGGCCCGCCTGCCCACGTGGTGCCGCTGACGAACCTGGACTGCATCGCCACGTGCATCCTCGTCAAGCCTTGGGCCCACAAGCCAGGGGCGCGGCTCATCACGCAGTGCGTGACGCCCGACCGCGTCTCCGCCTTCCACGACGCCATGGTGGACATGAACTGCTAATCCACCTCCTCGTCCACACCACCATTTGTTCATGATGGTGTTCTTTTTCTTCTTCTTCTCAACAGAATTACCGCGGTAATTAGCAGGGGGTAATGACATTGAACAGCCGTCTGCTGATGGAGAGCACCAGCAAAGAACAAAATAAGAAAGTGACAAAATATAATGATAAAGTACATAGAGCCAGGTATCAGGTATGGGGGACTGGTAGACAGCTAGATGGTAGTTGGCAATAGTGGGATTGGTATTGGATTCCTTATTTCCTTTGGATGTCTTCTTCTTTGGTTGTTGGTGGATGGTGGTGGTGGGAAGCAACTGTGTGTATACATGTCCATTTTCCTTCTTTTCTGCTGTTCAGTTCTTGGGGGGCTTTGATTTAAGCCGCACTTGGTGGGAAGCCACCAACTAATCTCCCCGTACTCTCAACATAAAGATGTTAGCTAGATGTCATGTATTATAGTATTCAACATTTTTCTTCTTTTGTTGTCATATATACATATCTCAGGAGTGAGTAAAGCCTTTAAATTGTCGAATCTAAATATCTGACTTTTGAAAGTGGTGTTTGTCTGTGCTCTAGCTCAGAAATTACTAGTTCTATTGAGTCCCTCCTATCAGAAACATATATTTTATGGATTTTTGTCATTTTATGATTTCCATTAGTTAACTTAAAATATTCCTCAAAAGAAGATCCATTTTCAAAGATTGATGTTAATGAATTTAATATAAAAAAAGTTAAATAATAGGAATAAGATATAATTCAATTTAATTTAGTAGACGCTAATCAAATATCCATCTTATAGATCCTGACCATATTCTAGATGATTACTTCCTCCATCCTCTTTTGATAGTGCTATTTCAAAAACTCAACTTTTCACAAATGATAGTCCTATTTGCTATTGGTATGGGACATGGCAATAAATAGCACCAGTGACGAGGAGTTCCCAGTTAAAACATTGGATGACCAACTAAAAAATTTGTGTTGCATTAATAAGATGATAAGTAAGGTTGTTCTCCTTGGTCTTTGTGTCAAGGTGAAATAGGACTATCAAAGGAGGATGGAGGGAGTACATCATAATCAAAAGTTAATTATTATCTCTATGTTTAAATATACGATGCCTAGTACTCCAAGCTAATTATTTTTATTAAGATAAGTAAGTGATTTAAAAAATAAGTAGCTCTTGTATTTAAAAATTTACAACGGAGGGAGCAATAGGTACACTATTTTGTTTTCTTTGTCAAATCTGAGCCAGCAATAGGTACAAGCTCTAGTTTTCTGTCAACACCTCTAACAAGTGGTAGCATAGCAATTAGTAAAGTTAATCCGCTGTGTACAATTTAAGTACTATGAAATGAATCAGTGAGTAACCTAGTACATTAATTTATAAAAAAATGGTAACCGTTAGTTTTGAGGGAAACTTATCTCTAGTTTACACTAGAGATGTGCTCAAGGCTTCTACCCTTGAAGGACGTTTCATAGTGAGGACATTGCTGGGTGCATGAGGGTTCCTCTCAGCTTCTTTCTTCCGGTACCTTTTCTTGCGGTTAAGGAATTCTTGCCGCTCGTAGAAACCAATTATTGGTGCCAAACAATTGCTTGTTAAGTTGATATGAAATGATTTTTTTTTCGGGAAACACTGATATTTAAGAAAGAAAGTCGAAGGCATACTATTCCCCTACCAGAAACTGATGCATGCTGCGGAATATACATACTGCGTTGTTCATGGGACTTGCATGCCAAGAGGACTTGAAAGTCTGAAACCAGGTTGCCTTTGCAGGACAGTGGTATTGTTCAGACTTCAGGACGTTCACTGACTTGTGCATGAGGGCATCACTCGTGCATCCAGGACAGATCTCCTGGAGAATTCGGCGCACCACTCGTGCATCCACATCCAAGGACAGAGTGGCTAGCTGGCTGCTGCCTTGCTAGCATAAGAGCAAGTATTATAGAGCCAGCTATGCGGGCTGAGAGCAGTGCCACGTCAGAAAAATCCTTGCTGATAGAGAGAGAAAAGGAGAGGGAAAAAGGAGCGGGCGTCTGGTATTTCGCCGGGCGCAGACACAAGAACCGAGCTATCAGCCTGGTGCTAGCAACTAGCTGGCGTTTAATTTCTCTCTCCTGATCCCCTGCGCCCGCTTCTGCCCCCTTCCCCTCACGACAGACCCGCTTCCTGCTCAACCATGCCTGGTTTAGATTTGTTTTGAATTACTATGTTCTTTTCCTGATGAAACATGTTAGACTATAAAACGCTCTAGTTGAAATGATGTCCATTATTTAAAGGCAAATAGCAGCTGGAAAGAACTCGGTCTTCATTCTATTTATTTTATTCAATATGATCTGCTACTTGGAATGAAAGGTTTCTCAAATTTAGAACATATACTGCTAGTGCAATATTTGAATCTCTAAACATGTTTTATGGGTGGCCAAAAAATATGAACCACAGTAGATGGTACGCATGTCTAAGAATTAAATATGTGCAGCTTTATTGTGGTCTATCTCTTAGCCAATCTAATAGCCAAGCCACTATACTAACCGGCTTTATTATTGGCTATATATAACATGGCACCTTCATTTAGGGCGCCCGCAACGGTCCGCGATTTCATCCAAATCGCCACTGGAATCCAACGTGGCGAGGAGAAAGCACGTGAAAACCAACTCGCTAGAGACGGAGAAGTCGCTAGACTCGCACGGTTCACGAAAATCTCAATGTCTCTAACATCCCGCACCCAGCTGCTGTGTTTATTTTTATTGCCTTTTCATGTCCACATCTGCTGGCTATTTGCCACGTTTGCTGGAGGTGCCTTTAGTGTGGGTTTAGTTCACCCAACTTCTCAAAAAAACATTATTCATCTAATTTTTCTCTATTCATCCTATCTCTTCCACTCACAGAACACGTTTTCCAGCACGACCTACAGTGTTTTTTTGGATCTATAGTGTCTTTTCTCCCGATCTAAATTCACCTCAACAGCAGACTAAGGCCCCGTTTAGTTTCCTAAATATTCCTAAAAAAACACTATTCATCCAACTTTTCACTATTCATCCCATCCCTTCTACTCACATAACACTATTCATCTATAGTGTTTTTTTGGTGAACAGTGTATTTTCGGAGAATCTTTCCCTAATCTAAACGCACCCTAAATTATAAGCTTTTGCTCTAAGGCGGCGCCGCGGATGCAGCTTGCGTCCGCATGGACCAATGCATGCATGCTGTCGGTGTCAGCTAAGCTGGTAGCCTGGTATACGTGTGGAGTGGAGAGCAGGGACGTCTCATTGTCCACGCATTTTTCCTGCCACGCAGACAGGACTGCTAGGCACAACAGTTCAGCGGGTTTAGAAAAAAAAATAGAGATTTTTTTAGTAGAAGAAGACGACTAACGGGGGAAAAATTATAAATCATATGGTTTAAATTCGTTCTAGACTGTCCACGGCGGTGGTTGTGAACGATGCTTAAAACATAAGAGAGAAGATTTGAGCACCGAGACAACCAGTGCAGGACCGATGATGAAAACAAAAAACCAAGCTTGCGAGTCACGTTCCTTCCTCGATGCCTAGCAAATAAGAAAAAAACCAACTTCACACTGACGAAAGCAAATATAGAGGAGATGTGGATCTAGCCATAGGGGTCCACCTTCCCTTCAGCATCGGGTTGACCATTGTGTGCTCAGCTGTTGTCCGGCACCGATGCTAAATGTCAGAGGAATAACGTTTTCGGCACCGCTCACCGCTGTGGGTAGTCTAAGAGGCGCGCGGGTGCTGGAAAAGTGGGTGGGTGGGACATCCTATTGCCATCCTACGGAAATGTGTGTTTCAAGTTGTATTGTCGCTGTACGCAATAAGTTTGGATAGATGTGTGAAAAAAGAGATCATTTCCTTATGTTCATTAAAATAAATAAAATGGGGGCAATATCACCTGACGGGGCAAAGCTAACTGTTCAGCTGACATCTCTGTCCAGCGTTTTTTTTTTAAAAAAAAGAAATCTCTATCTAGAAGGTGAACCTGAACACTTGAGGTCGAGCCTCCTGAACCCTAGGGTTTACCTAAACGTCGGGAACCGGTCCGGTTTGACCGGTTCCCGACCAAACCGCCCCGGACCGGTAGCGGTTCGGGGCGGTTCAAACAGGTCCGAGTTCAAAATTTTCAAATTTGAGTTAAAAAAATGGAAAAATGTCAAAAAAATTCCTAAAAATACTTCAAGGTGCGTGTAATCTGTTGGTGTAAAAAGTTTTCAAATATTTGCTCATTTGGTATTTTTTCGGTAAATACAAGTTAAATCAAAAAAGAAAAAGAAAAAATAGTGGCCGGCCCATTAAGGCCCATGAAGGCCCAACGCCTCCCTAACCCTAACCCCCCTCCCCCAACGGCCAGCGCTCCCATTCTCCCCCCCCCCCCCCCGCAGCCGCGTCCAGGACAGGCGATTTTTCGCCGCCGGCCGCCGTAACCGCCGCGCGAGCCGGCTAACCGCCCTGGTAGTACCGGTAACCGGTCCGGTTTGCCGGTTAGCCGTTCCGGTTTTCGAACAAACCGGCCGGCTAACCGGTCAAACCGGTCGGTAACCGGTCAAACCGGTCGGCTAACCGGTCCAAACCGGCCACACGGGGGATTTGAATTCAAAATTTGAATTTGGCCTGTTTTCCAACAAACCGGCCGGCTAACCGGCCAAACCGGTCGGTAACCGGTCAAACCGGTCGGCTAACCGGTCCAAACCGGTGACACGGGGAATTTGAATTCAAAATTTGAATTTGACCGGTTTCTAGCGGTTACCGTTCAAACCGGTCCGGCTAGCCGCTACCGCTAGCCGGCGGTTCGAACTACCGGACCGGATTAATTAACCCTGCTGAACCCTTGAGCTCAAACCTAGCTAGGGAGCCTGTCGTCCCCGTGTGGCTGCTAGAACTATTAATTTTCAAAAGCTAGTGTATTTTGAAACGAACTAGATTTCCATGGTATCAGCATGGTTTGTACTAAAATATGTAGGATTATTAATTAGGTATTGACCTCTTGTGGTCAAGTCTGAAGATGGCGCCAACACAGTTTGGTGGCGAGAAACAGTAGAGTAGCAACGCAGCAAATCAAGGCGTAAGTTCCATTGTCGCGATGAGTGACGACGACGGATCATACCAGACCCCGTCGCGATCGACGACGAACGAACGACTCGGGACGTGATTGCGCAACGCCAACTAACGGCTCGCCGACGACGCCGATCAGTCTTGCAAAACTTACTTGCGTCGTGTTGCAAGCTAGCTAGCTAGTAGTGGGGTCTCATTTCTGGATCTCTCCTCCTGCAGTCTTTCGCGCTTGGTATCTATCTGATGTAGCTTAGCTTAATCGTGCACGGAACCTACCCGTTCGTTACGGGGAAAACAGGAGAAAGTGTCGGCGAGGGGTCACCACAAATCAGCCTTTTTGTGCGTGTTTCTCGCATAAGTCATTACTGCATAAGCAAAGTTGTTCGTTCGTACGTACAATAAAATCCTTCAGGTTCAGTTCAGGTTTGAGCTAAGCCTTCAATTCAAACTCACGCAGCTGTCGTCTTCCAATTCCAAGCACCGTACCGTAGTCGCCATAGTGTGTGTGGTTACGATCGTCTAGAGGACAGCGAAAATGAGTGTGTTCATAAAAGGACAACAAAACAATGAAACAAGCATGTCATTGCAGGATTGCACTTCACAGTACCCTAGTGAAAGCTCTGTTAACCTGCTCCGAAGTCATCAGGAGACCTGTCTCAAAAAAAAAAAAGGTCATCAGGAGAAGGATACGGATCGGAGCATTGATTCGTTGCACGAAGGAAGGAAGCTAATGGTGATCGTGCCTGGTGAGACCATCTGTTAAAGCAGATAAGTTTGCAGTTAAGACTTGTGATCTGGGCCGTTGGATCGTATGGATCGGAGCAGTCCTCTTTCCTTGCACCGTGAAATGCCAGTTATTACTACGGGATAGGGACATGGCTCATGCAGTTGCTCTCCGGTCTCCGCCGTGTGGTGTCCACGTCAGGTTAGGATCACTGTACCCGTACGACGTCGAGAACTTGTGACAGTAAAAGTAATAACATTATGTGTTGATTCTCTGATTACATACCCCTGCAGACGCTGTTTATTTGTCTTTTCGCGCTTGACTAGCACCAACAAGATCGATTAACTTAGTTCTCGTAGTCCAACTTCCAATTAGTCAGAGTTTTTGCTGCAGGAATTTTCAGCACAGTTCGGCAGTGCAGGAGCGAGGTACCCATCCTTGCACACAAAAGTTTCAAAACTTATTATGTGTTCCTTGTCAACCCTGCCAACTAATGTTAGTTCCATGAAAGCAACCTTTACTTTCACCCTTGCATGTTTGTCGGTATTACAGGAGGAAGGATTTTTCACAAACTCCAGATGTTAAGTACGGCTACATCGCCAGGCAGCTCCTGGTTAGCTGTTGAGCTTTAATGTTGGATGATTAGGATTGCAAACGCAGCTAGCTAGCTAGCTCTTTGACGAAATTAAAACAAATTGACAGGATTGGACAGGGTTAGGGCTATCGAGCAAGACATGCGTGACAAAACAAAATCGATGGGCACAGGGAACATGCATGGGCTGATCGATCGAGCTAGGAGCGGCAAGACCTCGGCCCCAGACGTTCAGGGTTCGGTTAGCTCAGTCTGCTGGTTCGAAGCAGGCGCACGGCGCATGCAGATCTGGAGCTTCCCCTATCCTACGAGGACGTTGGGGTCAGTCAGAACCAGAACGCACGCGATCCTCGTGTCACGGTAGTATGATAGCACAGAAAGAGTTTGGATCGCTTTAGAAGCTTCTTCTGTGTAGGAGGAGCGTGACGTACCGAGCTGATCTGTGCGTTCAGTACAACCCAAAAAAGTGCATTGCTTCAGGCAACAGCGAAGGCAATGTCTGTCTGTTTGTTGCCCTAGCTAGAAATAGAAACGAGGCCTGGTCCGATACACTCCCCGGACACACCTGGTGGTGGTCTTTCAAGCTTCACAGCGATCGGCAATCACATGAAATTTTAGAGCTGTTTGCAGAAGCTACGCGTGTCTAACCTTTGGTTTGTCCATAGACCGGCAATCACATGAAATTTTAGACCAGAGAGGAAAACAGAAAAGTCTTGTCTACAGATATGGGCCGAAAACAGAAAAGGCTTGTCTTTTTTTTTTTTGCGAATCAAAAAGGCTTGACGCCTTGACGGACGGAGAGAGCGGGCTATTTTGGGCTGGCTTTAGCGGATTATACATTTTTTTTTCTCGCGGATTATCATCATACGTTTGCGACTGTGGGCTTCTCGCTCGTTTGGGTTGCGATGAGAATTGGGCCAACCATATAGCTCGATGGCTGAAATGCCTCTCGTCTTTGCGCACATTTGGAGGCGTTTCAGATGCGGCCGTTTGAAGGCCCATTTTTATAGATATATAGGGGGAACCGGGGAGGTCAAACGCACTTTTTTTTCTTTACGAAATGATGATAGATGGGCCGTCCTTCTGGCTCCCCAGCTACCAACCAAACAAACATGACCCTATTGCTCAAAACAAAAAAAAAACATGACCATGGCGGCAGCTGCCTGTTTAGATTCCACTATTACCATCTACTGTCGTTCCCTCTCACGCAACAACCTTCCTACGACGAACATACACCAACTTAGTGTGCGTTTAGATTCAAGAAATCCTCCCCAAAAAACACTATTCATCCAACTTTTCCCAATTCATCGCATCCTTTCCACTCACAGAATACTATTCATCTACAATGTTTTTTGATGAACAGTACATTTTCGTAGAATCTTTTGGCGAACTAAACACACTCTTATACAAGCAAAACTGGCTCAGGCTAGGTAGTACCACCAGTACAGTACCTTCCAATTTTCCAAGTGGCAGCGTGCGACACATCACGAGCAAGGGCAGCCGGACTGGATTTTTTCTTTTAAAAAAAAGGAAGCCCGACTGGATTTCATTAGCTGATTTACGAAGCCGACGACGTGGCAAGGATTGGTACAAGGGTCGCAGCTTCTTCGAACCACAAATCTGGGCGGCTTCTTTGCATTCATTCATTGATTCTCAAATACACGACAAATTCAAAACGCAGGTCCACCAGAATTGATCATTTTTTTTTTCACAAGGCTGGCAGCATACACGCACGCACGAGGGGGGGAAAAAAACTCAGAGATCTCTCTATTGTTGTTGATTGCTTCCTACAATCGGCGATTCGGCGCCGGGAGGACGACGACGGACCGGGCGGCCCATGCTGAGTCATCATCCGATCAGTCGGAGAGGTCGTCGTGCTCGTGCCAGCACAGGAGCATGGTGACGCAGCGCCGGAGGATGTAGAGCCGCGTCCGCTGCTGCTTCAGCACGGCGTAGCACCGCCGCCGGAGCCCCGCGCAGCCGCCGCCGTGCTTCTTCCTCCGCTGCCGCCGCGCGAGCTTCTGCTCCGACGCCACCTGGGCGCCGCCGTCGCTGTCCGCCGCCGCCGAGAGGTGGTGGTACGCCGCCGAGCAGACGGAGGCGGACGTGGAGGCTGCTAGCTCCATGGATGGACCGGACGAACGAACAGAGGAACAGGAGTGGAGGAGGTTGACAGTTGTGGAGCAGGCCAGGAAAGTACAAGATGATGATGAGGATGAATCGGGGGCAGATAGCGAGGTGCTTGAGCGGGGGAGAGAGAGGGCGTTCATATAGGCCAGGGCGGGCTGATGGCCCGGGCCCACTCGATCGTGACGTCTCGTCATTGCGGGCCGACATGGGTAGCCTGGAGTGACGATTCTGTCCTCCTCCGTCGACCAAAATCATTCATTCATCATGGGAATTTATTTCTAGAGCATCCTTTCCTTTCAGTTGAAATATATTGAGACTGATCACGTCCTTTTTTTTCTTCCCTCTTTTATTTAAGTGCTCATTTTTTACTTGTGAGATGATGTTTGAGAGATGCAGAATTTGATGAGCAACAAAAAAAATCTATCTGATAAGAAATCCATGCATGGTTACGTGCTGCCTTGAAAATTAAGCTCTGTCTTCTCCAATGTTCATGGCATCTAGGGTGTCATTAAAAACTAACGTAACTAATAATCCTTTTTTGTCTGATATAATATGTTATCCATGACGTTTGACGTACTACAAAAATATGTATGTGGCATCCAATTGAGTTTAGTAGGCTTCCGGTCACTGGGAATTTTGTGGTCTGATTAGATTAGCGCAATGATTAGGAGGCATCCGTCCGTTCGCCGCGCTGATACGGCGCCAGCGAGACGATTAAAATTAATTAGTGCGCTAATGGTGACGCTCATCAGCTCGCTCGATTAGTCGATCAGGTGGCGCATGGATCGGTTAGCTAGCCAAAAGGTGGGCTCCTGACTAGGATCTGATGCATGCAGGGCCGACTGGTGCGTATAGAAAAACACCTGAGGCCCCGTTTAGTTTCCCAAATATTTCCAAAAAAAATACTATTCATCTAACTTTTTACTATTCATCCCATCCCTTCTACTCACATAACACTATTCATCTACAGTGTTTTTTTGGTGAACAGTGTATTTTCGGGGAATCTTTCCCCAATCTAAACGCACCGTGAATATGCATACGGCTTACATCATGCCCACTAATTTTGGGCATGACAAGACAAGGAATAGTAGGCTAGCATTCGCAAAAAAAAAAAAGGAATAGTAGGCTAGTTTAAATTTTAGTAAGGGGGGCAAACAGCAAAAGCATCACTACATTTTCAAAGGACTGACGGCGTACTTGGATAGCAACAGGCAACGCGAAAAGGTCATAAAAGCACGCACAAAGAAGTCAAGAACATTTCTTTCTCTGATTGTTTTTTTTAAAAAGGCTATTCCATGAACTTGGTTGCAGACAAATTGATGAGAATATACCAAGGTTCAAAAACTTAGTTAGTATTAAAAAAAAAAAGGTTCTGCTAACTTGGTTGTTGAGTGACGGTCTCCATACACAATTTCAAGTTACTAGACAGCTGAAGATAGGGGCACTGTTGTAATTTCGTAAACCGAAATCGTTCTCCGGTGCATGCAAGAAGATTGCAAGAGGGCGAGAGGGCCGGGGCGGTCAAGGTCCAGCGTGGGGGCAGTGCAAAGTGCGGCGGCAGCAGGATCGGAGGCACCATCCATGTCCGATCGCCATCCGTGCATGCATCGTCGCCGGTCTTATCCGCCCGCTCCCTCGCGCGGCGCCCCCACACGGCCACCACCACACCACCACACGCCTCTCTCCGGCGGCGACACACCACGTTCTGCCTGCTGCGATCCCTCCACCGCCGGTGGCTGCCTGCCCGGCCCCCAGCCAGCCGGCTCCTCTGCTCATCGATCTATCTACCATCGCTGCGCCTAGCTCTGACCAAGCAGGGGACCACACGTGCGACCGCCAGCGCGGCCGCCCCACGTTTTCCCCGCCGTGAGCCCGCCCGTGTTTTTTTCCCCTCAAACCTAGCTACCCATTATGTTTGCGATATCTAATCATGTCCTAAGTGTCGTTAGAATTTGAGGAATTTTACAATGCTTGGAAGGTACCACGGGGTACTTTTGTGGCTGATTAATTTTAGCCATTGATCTAGCTGAATATTTAGCTAAGTATTTATTTTAATAAAAAAAATATATTTAGTTAGTACATCCAGGTACCTTTCTTTGGGTACCTCCCATTTTACCACCGTTGGATCTTTAGGAATGGACGGTTCTCTATTTTTTCAAGCATTGTAAAACTACTAAGAATTTTATGTAATTTTTTTGTTTAAACTCAGATTGTTCTTCTGACTAAGAACATGCTCAAAAAAGTCTTTATATTTGAGCGTTGTGTTGAGTGTTGAGGAAGTATACCAGTTAGGGCGATAAGAAAATTTTACTAGGAGTACTTACTTTCTCATGATTCGTGGCCCCCTTCCATTGGGGCGAATCAATTATGGACTGTTCAGTCTTGTAGCATTCATGCTAATTGGTACACACGTTGTCAACTTTGGCTGTAAAACCGTATATATGTGCGGCCACATACCGTATATATGTGCGGCCACATTGGTTCTCTCTTTTCTGAAATACAACTCCTAATCGCCAATGCTACCGGTTCTCATGCTATGATTGTTAATTCAATTACTCTCCACAGCCCCCTTTTTTTATGTTTCCATTTGCTGGCTTGCACTTGGAGTCTGGTAGAATATATATTAGGAGTGGGGCAGAAGGAATGCTACCCGTGAGAAGAACAAGGCGTGCCTGTCATGAGCTGTAATGTCTGTCATGTTTTGGTATGGCAGCGAGCGGGCAAGAACAATTATTGGAGCTCTCCATCGATCAGTCTCTTCTTTGGCGGTGGTGAGACAAAAAGGAATATTTATAGTCCAGTTAGTTATGTAATCAACTAATCATGCATTAGTACTATGGTGATGAATCATAAACAACATTAATGCATGAACCTTGCTTTTTAATTTTTTTTCATCGTCAATAGATATTAACATTTTGTTTAAATCTAATACTACTATACTCACAACATATAGTATGTATTAATGTTTATTCTTTTCTTTAGGAGATTGTCAACATGTATTAATATTTTCTTTTCGTTAGGATATTATGTACTAATGTTTGGAAACGAAAAAGGTGGAGTAATTCCAGTTCATTAGAAAGTATCAATTATCATCGCACTGTCCCTCACGTTCTATGTGAAATGACAGGTGCTTCATCATCCACACAGATTTGTTGCTTCTGACATGGCACCACATCAACCAAGAACCAACTCATAGTTGTGCTCAGCCAGTTGAGGCACACACATGTTCTGTTCCTGCCTGCCGATGCCACTGCATATCTTTGATCTGCTCACAGACCGTTGCTCTGGGCCTCTGCAACACCTCACCTGATCAAATAACTGTCGTCCAATGATTCAGCACCAGCTACGCACTCATGGTCCTATGTATCCGAGGAGATTTTCTGAAGTTATTTCGAAGAAGGAAGATTTTCTGAACTTGGGATGAAGGTTCCTACTTCCTAGCGTGTGTTGCTGCAGCGTCTCTGCGCCATTATCAAGATTTGGTTGCCATACTCCCTCCTGATACGCACACTTATTGAGAATCTGTACGGTGCTTGCAATTATTTGATCGATTAAAGTAGGGTACAGTAGGGTTAATCCTGTTCCTGTTGATCATACACTGGAGGCCTGGAGCCTTTGCACGTTTATTCATAGCTTTGGTCAAGTTCATCCATGTAGTTTAGTTTCTTGAGATCGTATTCAGCAGCCAGCGTCAAACTGACCGACACTCCGGCTAGAGTCTTTTGCAGCAACAGCAGACTGGCCCATTCACAGCTACACTGATTGGGTAAACCAGATGAGTTGGTTCACCGTTTACTCACAGAAAGAAAAGGTCATCACTCCAGCTGAAATGCATTTCACTGGGATAAAACAACCTAATCTGAGTGAGAGATCAGACTAAAAGAATCTTTTCAATCTTCTGAAACATAACAGGTTCCTGTATCTGAGAGACGAATGCGGCAGGCACGGCAGGATCGGGGCAACAGCTGTCTTCCCAAGCCATGCTATCAGGGCTGCATTTCACCATCAATAGGATCATATAAAAGCATTCTGATCGGGGCAAAAGCATGTTGCGACCTTTGGGAGTAGGAAACAAATCTAGAACTAGAAGCAGCACAAGCGATGTTAGTCAGTCAGTAAGTAGCTTGCTGGATGCTGGGTCGAATAACGGCTCATCGATGTACAATCTACACTATATAATTTACAGGTTGCTCTTATGGAAGCTGCATCAAAGGCATGTTGCGTCCTCATGGGACAAGCTGCTATAGCTATTGTTGTGATTCAATGTCGTTTCCTACCCTGTTGTCGCTGTGGCGGCGCCCAAAGCCAATGGCTGGAACAGTCGTTGAAACAACATCAAGCTCAGCTTTGCAGAGGGGGCACAGTGCATTTATCTTGAGCCACTTGTCCACACAGTCCTTGTGGAAGAAGTGCCCACATGGGAGCAAGCGGAGCTCGTCATTGTCCACGTACCTTGCCAAGCAGATACAGCAAACCTGCCAACCAAAAGAGTGGGTTAAGTTTTGCACTATGCGCAAAAGGAGAAAATGTTGTAATGTTAACATTAGTGCAGGAGAAAATCTCACAGCATCTTCAGCAGAAACAACTCGTTCCTTGTCTGTTCCAGCAGCCAAGACCCCACCACCACCTTCATTTCCCTCTTCGTTACGAGGCTTCTTCGATTTAAACTTGTATGTGCCCAAGGCATTGATGGCATCTGAACTAGCACCTCTATTTTGGTTCAAATCTTCCCGAAATCCCATTACAGAGATTATGCAGGGCAGGCAGCAACATATCAGTGCGCAGAGAATGAAGGGCATAGCATAGCCGATGCAGCTGAATGTGAGGAAGGCTATACACAACCTGAAAACATGGGTACACCATGAAACAACTAAATACGTTGCAAATATACTGCATCATGGCAGGCTAGGAGCGCACCTGTACAAGTTGGGTGCATCATGGGCAGAAGAATGTCCACCAAATACCCACACATTTCCCACGACAAACCATACAGCGAAGAAACAGTCCAGAGCCATCTTGAAGTGATCAGCGAAAGCTTGGGCCCTACAACAAGGAGAATGCAACTGAGAAAGCTAACCAACAAAGCACTTATGATTTTGATGACCTGTAGTGAGTATTGACCTTACATAGGTAAACTGTAATGAATATCACCAAAACAACGTGCCTATAAAACATCAGACAGATCACAGCAGAGTGTTTTTTTTATTGTGCCTAATGCCAAGCAATTTGGATTTCCTTTTTTATCAAACAGGTAAGAGTCATGCTCCTGCGCCAGGTATTATATGATTATACAAATTGTTACTTCTCGAGGGGAGAGAAAACAACTACACAAGTTCTCTGAAACCATCTCTTGCCAGATTAATTCTCTTTGCAATGCCACATCACACATCATGCAACTTATTACCATATTTCACAGACATGGACATTAGATGATAAAGAAAGATCAGTATATAAACAAAAGCAGTAATGTCACTGGAGACTAGACTATGTTACCTTGGATTTGTGGTAACCACATTGTTTCTTGAGACTCCATTTGTACCAGTTACAACACCAGCTTCAGACACTTGAGAGGTTGAAATTCCCGTAAACGAATTGTTTTCAGGGTTGTTGTTTGGAATGTAGTTCTGATTAACTGATTCCTGTACGGTGGGCAGCTGGTTGCGGTGGACATAGCGCCAGTAGAGATGAGGAAGAGTTGCAATGCAACCTATTGTATAACCAATGACCCACTCAAACAAAGGAGCGTGAGGATGTTCATTCCTTGACACAGACAGAACACAAATAGCAGCTATAATCTGGCTAAGATTTACAACTAGTTCAATTGAGATCCAGAAGCCAGAATTCAGAGGACTTTGTCGACGCTGACCACGACTATCATCTCTTCTTTCTATAGGAGCATTTGTAGAGTTAGATGTAGCAGTTGTTCTAGAAGAACTTTCTGAGTCATGAGGCAATTGATCCCTGCCATCATGATTGTCCCGATGAGGTGCTGATGAAGAAGCAACATCATCCCTTGGGATACCAATCACATGCTCCATGAGTAAAGGGTGACTATCTGTTTGACTTTCTCTTTCTGATTCAACAGGAAGAGCATCCATCAACCAAGAGGTTGCATGGGAAATTACAGGTTGTTCCCAAAAACAGAGCTGATTTGATTTAAGACGGAGGCAGTGAAATGCACACTTTACAAGATAATGTTTCCCCTACTAGAGTAGCAATTCAGCTCCACTCCACCTGAAAGAAAACGAAAACTCGATATCAATAAGCTGTTTGAGCTATTGCTCTTTTAAGCAGGGAAGTTTTGAAGGACAGAAGGAGTAATACGACCATACAGGACAGGAAATAATAACATGGATCTGTAATATAAGCATAAATGTCGACCCAAATGACTACAACAAACAATTTGGATTCCATTCTGAAACTCTTTTTTGGATCAGCATTTGCAAATGTTGTATTCAATCAATGACAACCGTTAGGAGAAAGAAGGGTATATTACGTTCATTTGTGCATCCTCACAAATGGCATATGGTTAACTGTAAGACAGGATTGTAGCGGCACAAAATACCAAAACCAACTTTACTGAGAAATTCCTGAGAGTCATATGTAATATTCCATCCTGTAAGGGCCAGATCTTTAATTCGTCCTAAACTCCTAATAGCTTGAGGTGTGTGGAAATGCAAATTTGTGCAGGAAGGAGTAATCAATTTCTACACATGCTGTCCTCAAATCTGGAGAAGGACCTGAATTTGAAACCCCATGTTGACAAAAATTCCACTGAAACCGAGTATACAGTTCAACCAAATAAAAACAATAACACTGCAGCTAAATCAAGTTCTAATGTAACAAATTCAGTTCTTTCAATCTTTTTTTAGGAATTCCTTCATGCTACCACAAGGTCAATCAAAAGAATAGAATGGAAATTATGTGCTCCAAATGATTATTCACTTATCACAATAGGAATTACCCCGTAGCGCCACAACAAACTAACTTGCTACCACATTTTGCCCACTAATCATTAGTTCAACAAAATCGCTACAGACTAATCCAAAGTGCCAATCGAAGTTAAGAGGAAAGGAAATACCACATACCTCAGAGGACAAACAAGTTCCGAGCCAAACAAGCTCTTCACCTACTGAGCTGGTCAACCACGGGCAGCACCACCTCCACCTCGGCCGCCTGAATGATTCACGAACCAATGAACAACCAAGAACCAACGCCGTCAAGAACGAGAGCAGAGACACACAAATCAATCACCTCGAACGCTTAAAGCCGAATCAATGCCTAGGTCGCGCCGAAGATTTGCAATAAAAAAACAGGAAAGAAAAATCGCCAGGCCAGCTCGCGGAAGCAAGATTGCGCCGGGGACAAGGAAGGGAAGGGACAGATGCCAAACCCCTCGGATCAAGGCAACGCGCTAATATAAAAGAAAAGGATGATAAAAACACGGAAGCATCGGACTCGCGGAGGAAGGAAATTTTTACCAAATCTGTAAGAGCTTGAAGACTTGGAGTTGATTTCTTCCTCCCCTCTCCCAGTCTCGAGTGGCAACGTTTATTTAGATACCATTTTTATATCGTTTGATTTATTCAATTATTTTTGGGGTGAGAATCTTTTTAGTTCGCGAGAAGGAAAAGCGTGTGGGCTGCGTCCATCGTGGCCGCTCATGGGACACGTGTCCCGGATCGGACGGCAGACCGTGAGACGAGGGCATCGGCGCTGCGGATGGGGATCGCGTGTGGCTGCTTTGATCGGGAGTCGCCGGAGAGTGGAGACTGGAGTTGTGGAGAGTGGACACGTGGCGGGATGGAGGTGGCTGGGACATGCGGCTTGCTGTTCTGCACGGCGCAAGAAGCGAGCAGGGCATGAGGAGGATTAGTTGGGTCTTGGGTCGGTGATTTGATTTCATCACCGTGTAGTACTAGTATACGATAGAATAATGTAAGATTAGCAGGTGCATTTGTTAAGCATTTTCCTTTTCCTTTTGGAGGCATTGTGTAACAAGGGACCAAAATCTTTTCATACTAAAGATGGTGCATTCTCTCAACTATAAAAGCCCTCCACGTAAGCTTCTTTTTTACCAGCCATTGATCGTTTAACGAACGGTAGATCAAACATGAAAAAAAAAAATAGCAAGATACACGGCACACCATAACAATGCGCAATGGAATTGGCCTCCTCTGGAGTTTTCTCGGGAGACTTACGCTTCTACAGGAGCGTGACCTTTCAACTTCAAAAATGTTAAATCTTTTTTACCAGCCGTTGATCAGTTAGCATGTGAATAAAATAATAGCAAGAGGCACGGTAACGTAACAATGTCTAATACAATTTGTCTCCTCTGGATTTTTCTGGAGTCTCTTGCGCTTCTACCCTACATGGCGGTGACCTTTGAACTTCAAAATGTTAAAATCAAAAGCATCCCGTTCACATGCCAAGAACATAAAAGAAAGCCCCTCCAGCAAAGAAAAAAGAGCCTTCAAGTCAGCGATCCCAGGAAATCCAAACCAGCTGCCATCATCACAAGGTATGGAACCTTAAATGACTTCTTCAACATTGTTTCTATGATTTCTCCCTATGCTGTCTTTTCCTTGGTTTCTCTTATTTGCCATCAATCCAATTCAAGCCACTGGCGAACCTACATTTTCACCTGATTCTCGCATACTCGAATCAATTGAGGACGCTGCCGATTCCTTTTGTTTCTGTCATTCAACCATATATACGTACAATAGTGTCCATGCAGAGCTCTTTGAGTTGCTCCGGCAAGAAATGTGCATGCTACACACAACTCTACCACGGATAAGAGAAGATGCACAGCCGCGGCCCATCTTTGGCAGGCAGGAGAAACAAACACGCTGCACGGAGCTCTGTTGCGGCTGAGAGCTCTCCTGCGCCACTGCCTCCTCCTGTGGAGGATTTGCACTTGACTACTCATCTCCACACGCATTTGTAACCAGAGTTACCTTCCCTGCCTGTAGTAGATCATATAAATCCACGGATGTTCCATATGCTACATATCTCTATAGATCATATCTCACATACGTACATCTAATAACCCAAACTAAAATTGTTTCATAACCACAAATATATATTCATCTGTGGTGGGTCCCTCTACCAAGCTAGATAAATGGTCTGCTGTCATAGTCGAGGCATGCAATGGCCTGCTTCCTTTGTTTGCAAATCGACTTGATATACCATCTAAATTCCCAATGGCCTGAGAGCTGAGATGGTTTAGATGGTGAAGTTTTCAATCCTTAAGTGCTGAGCGGGATAGATCATCACATACTCGGTAATTTTCTTAGAGAGCATCTTGGTGAAGAAAACTCTAGGTTCATGGATTTGGATCGAAGACGAACACTCATTGTTTACGATATGGACTACTAGCTTATCTAATTATTATTTTAATCGTGATAATATATGACAATCTCTCCATAATTACAAAGACATGTGTGCCGGTGACGGTTCATATCGCGCGCCAAAGGCGCGACATCTTTCTAGTCTGTTCTAAAAGTATATGACTTAAGGACTGCAACGACCAATGGGATGGTCTAATTAACTTTTAGGATTGCTAAAGACGAATTAGATTCATGAGACGGAGTCATAGGAAATAATGACACACAAAGTATTCCATTGATCACTTCTTTATGTCTCTTGCAAAAAAGAAAGAATTTTTTCGTTCTAATTTTGGGCTTGTTTAGTTTCATTGGAATCGTTTCTGGTCGAAATGTTTCCTAAAGCATCTATATAGCAAGAAATTTATGATAGCTAGAATAAGAGGTCGGGATTTATTACAGGCCAAAAATTAATTTACTCATGATATGTATGACAAGAGACCGAGAATCAATCCACCAGCCAATAGATGGGGAATCAATTCCGGTCTCATGTCATCCATATCTTCGGTCCGGAATAAATCTCGACCTCTTATTCTATCTATCATAAATTCCGTACTACATAGGGTTTCATACTATATATGGTTTAGGAACCATTACGGCCGAAAACGATTCCAATGGTACCAAACAAACAAGCCTATGCAATACAAGAAGAACCCCTCGAGTCATGAGAAATGCAACCATGTTGTCACCTACTTTCACGGCTCCACTATCAAGGTGCCGCATCTTCTATGTTCTGCTCCCACTAACCATGCCTTACTATAAAAGAAAAAAAGAGATAACCCGTCAGCTACTTATTTTCGCATGAGATGGACATGTGGTCTAGCCGATTGGAGTCCAATGTTTTCTCGTCCACTCGCCTGTGTAAAGTACATCGCTACACGTAGAGGCCGAGACGTATTGCTCTCTACTACCCTTAAAAAGAAACGCCCTGCTAGCTAATTCTACACATCTGGTCCTCCCGTAGCGATGCTCATTTCGTCATGCTTCAATGCTACATCACTACATCAGCATCAGGCAGAGGTCAGAATACTTGTTCAGTCACATGTTGCTATCGGATGATGCATAAAGATATTGTTTTTACGCGTTTGGAATGGATGTTTCAATGCCTGCTTGCAATGACGGTTGTTGGACTGCTTATCAATTGTGATTACAATTACTTAGTCTCACCACCAAGTGTACAAATACATGGTATATTCTTAGTACAAACTTTGACGTAGACCAAAAACTGAGTTTATGATATCGTTAAAAAAATGAGAGGCCATTTTGCTGTTAGGCATGTGTTTAAGATACAACAAATAGAGCCTGGATTTAGTACAGCTTGCGAAGCTTTACAATATTTTTTTTCAATCCTTTTATTTTCTGGAAAGACAGAAGGATCAATATTTGAAAGTTGAAACTGAGACATTTACGCTTCATTTTGCATTGGCATCAGGCAAGCATGAAACACTAGACCAAGTGGTTACACAGTACATTCAAATATCTCCGAATGCAGGAAAGCAACACGGGAAATATCCGTTAATGACTAGTCTCGGAAATAACAAATCGTCATAACAATTAACACGCTGCGATAACGTTTGTGCACAAGTAGCTTTTCAAGACTGGTCGATCAAGGCAGGCCAAGATAGAGACCACAGTATTACAGGCGGTAGGTCTGAATTTTACCTCCATCTAGGGCCTCCCAACCTGATGACCTCCTCAGCGCATGAATCACCGCGAAGCTTTTCAGCATCACCATCTTCCTTCTCAGTAACGTCACCATACAGGTCCTTCAGCTTTGCCAGGTTACTTGAGACTGTGGCTACCTTCTCTTTATTTCCATCCCCGAATGGACTGGACCGCTGCTCATTCTGGTTACGGCTCCTGCTCCTGCTCCGGCTCCTCCTACTCCTGCTTCGACTCCGGCTCCTGCTCCTATGATGTGAGCTAGAGCGCCTGTGCCTGCTACTTTCGCGATCCCTTCTGTCATCTCGTCTTTCTTCTGAATGCCTGGACCTGTAGTAATCACGATCCCTGCTATCACGCTCACGACGATGATAATCTCTGATATCCCTATCATGGTCCTGGTCCCGGCTTGAGCGATCTCGGTCAAAACGATCACGGTCAGGACCCTCACGGCTACCACTGCGACGAGATGGTGAGTATGATCTTCGAGGATCATCATGGGTGATGCTCCGCCGGACAGGGGACGAATCTCTGGTGGAAGCCCGATGTGGAGCACGCTGTCCAAAGGAAACTGACAGAGAGGCTTTCACAGAAGGAGGGCGACGTGCAGTATCTTCGGATCCCTGACGACTGGAGTCTCCAGTAGCACCAGAAAGCTTAGTGGGCAATTTCATCTTCTCAAGATTGGCTGTTACTTGGCGAGTTACTGGAAGAGGAATTCTTGGAAGGAGACTATCAAAATAGTACTGCAGCAAGAAAGGAAAACAAAGCGCATGCTGATCAGTATAGGTTTACACTACAAGTTGGAGTGGCTTAAAATGGAAATCATTTGTCAACATTAAATGACAGATGAAATAATTCCACTTGACTGAAACTCAGTCAAACAATAAACAATGGATTTACTCAAAACATAATACGAGACCAGGGAACTTGAAGAACAGAGTCTATTTATGATATAGAACCATGATTTGATAGACCAAAAAAGAAGCCCAATCGGCACAGGTTCTGAAGATACACGAGACAAGTAAATAAATGGATTAAAAAATGTTCCCACACACTGACATGGATAAGGAATCAAATACATAACTTAGAAATCCACTATCATATGAGAAGTTGAGAACCAACGCTAGCTTCAGCAGAAAGCAAGAATCTCAAGATACGCATGAAAACATGTATACAACAGCTGATCAAAAGAGCAATATGCTTATTCCATTCTGGAACCACAACGGAGTCAAGAAACAGACCTGTCCAAGTATAAGATCACGCACATAAACACCCATGGTTGTCATACGGCCATTAGATCCAGGGGAGAATTCCTACACCAGGAGAAAATATACAGCTTTTTCAGCTCTTATTAATGATCAATGCTCAAGAGCACATGCAGCGGATGAAAACATATAGAGACTCCACAAGTCCACATAGCAGAAGTGCCAAGACAAGTATCCAATAAAGAACGGCACCTTACGTACAAGAAAATACAGGGTAGGCTAGAGATGAAATAAAGCAGCAACCACACAAACCAAAAAAAGTAAGTAAATAAATATAGCAAAAGATGTTTTAGACTAATGGCATAAAAAACTATATCAGTGTTCGGTAGCCCTTGCTGCGGAGCAGCCGCCCTAGCAGCTGCAACTGCTGCAGTGCCACACACACGGTAGCAGCCTAGCAAGGCAAAAGCAAGCTGCTAGCGGGCCGCAGCCGAACGGCTTGAGCTGTTTAAGCTGGACAGCCGCAGCTGCGCGGCTGCAAATTAGCTGCAGCGAACAGACCATATATCAAATATGGCGCTTGTTAAAAACTAGTGTTCCTTTGGTCATTTTTCATGGATTTTTTTCCCTCTGCCTTTTATAATAACCCACTCTTGATCAAGCTACTTTCAATACAAGTCAAACGCACACCATGGTGCTTCCTTTCTTATATCAAGTTGAAAATGCATCATTTCTTTAGGTATCAAATGAAAGTTCCAGAAAGTGATAAGAGGACTATAATATGAAGAGGTGTTATTTACCTAAAAGTTTGTAGGAACAAATAAATAAACAACAAAGCAAAAAAAGAAGATAAAAGAGTTGTGTACCTCATCATCCCTCAAATAGGGCTCATACCATGTCCACAGAGTCTTTGCATCTGCAACATAACGAAGATACAAGAAACCAATCTGCAAAAACCAGCACCACATAGTTATTCACCATAAACATGTCTTATTGTTTAACAGGCTAAGTGAAGACAAACAAAAAACAAAATGCTCACAACTCCAAAGCACAGACTGGTACACTATGAACCCGCTTGCAAACTTTGTCATCCCCATGTCCTAGGACCAAAAAGTAAAGGCACAAGTCCAGCCAAAGAAATAAGTACTGGATTGTTAGTGTTTATAACAAAAATGCAAGCATATATGTATTACAGGGAATTGTGAAATAATGCAAGAATTATTGCTTCAGATCATAAGCTACTTTTCATTGCAAAAACATTGCCCAGTTGAGTTCTAAAATATCCCAATAAACAATTGGATTTATTCACTAACCTCATGGCTAATGGATAGATACGCTGCCATGAGGCAGAACATTCACTAAAAAGAATACACAGGACAAAGAAACTTACAGCTCTAATGTATGGGGAGTCAGGATGCTTCAACAAACCGTGCATCTGTTTGACAGTAAGCTTCATGGTGAAGAACTTGTAGAGAAGACAGAATGCTGTTGAGGGCCCCCTGCAATTTCCAGTCATCCAAGGCTCGACGTGTTCGACACAAGTGTAGATCTCATCAATCACTTCATGATAGGTTTTTAGCCTATAGAGCTCCTTAAAGTATTCAGAAGATAGAATGTTCATGCAAAGAACCTTCTCCATCAGCACATCAATGGGCTTCCCTGAAGTCTGTATCTCCATTTTTTAGAGCAATCTTCAATCTCGACACAGAACAAGCTGGTTCCGTCCTCCTATCCACAAGTTTATGTGACCTGTACACAGCAAAGTCGGGAGATAAGAAAGGTATGAACAAAAATTAGGAGATAACTGATGAAGGTTCTGCCAAAAAATCCAAAAACATCTGGTTGAGACAGATATTTTCCTGAGAAACAATTTACTGAAAAATAATGCCCAGACTAATAAACCTTGGCTGAGCAAAAACTCCCGATTTCGCGCATTATTACTAAGTGTCAAAATAAAGATGCAGTGCTATAAGTATATACTATGTTAATATCTGTGAACAGCAACTCACAGCTAAAGGACCAGTCACCTCATATACACATACAAATGATTGAATTATAGAAGGCACAACGTGCATAACACATCGGACCATTGGTAGCCAAAAAAAAAAAATCAAATATTCGGCACTAAAGATAATGTTGGTGTTGCAGATAGTTGCGCAACCCTAACCCAGGTAAACCAGACACGATTCCCTCACCTTTGTTGTAGAAGAACCAATATCACCAAGCGCCCGCAATCAGGGCTAGTCTAACCCCGCGGCATGCTGGTTCAGCTGTTAATTTGAACCCACAAAATTCCAGGAATAATAGTAAAGCAAAACGCCATCGCCGCAATACCAGTTCACACGGAAAACTACTGCGAATCACCGAAACATCCACCATGGCGAGAAAGAACTGGGTTCGATTGCCCATGGCTCAGACGAAGCACCTGCGGCATGAAACTAATCCTAGAATCACCCATCCTAGAGAGTTAGGGTTTCCTTACCGGCAAAAGATAGTTCCCGGTTTATATGGATCCCCGCGCCACGCCAACCCAGCGGAGAGGGGTAGGAGAAGGAAGAGGATGAGCGAGAGAGGAGGAATCCGTCGAGGTCGGCGGCGTGCGCGTTCGCCGCAGCGGCCGGGGAGAGGGGACAGCTCGGTGGGGAGGCAGGAAAAGAGGATTTGATTCGTCGGGGCCGCAACGCGAGGCTGCCAGGGGAGGGGACAGCCGGTGGGGATATAGGACAATGGAACTTGGCCAGAGGAAATTAGGCCCCAAATTTGAGCATTTGACTTCATTATTTGTCATTGTAAAATAACTTTAAGGCCCGCCTGGATTGGACCCGGCCCGATTCAATTCATGGACCCGAAACAAATGCTGGTCTAGCAGCGCTGCAAGGCCGCGCAACCGCCCCAACCAGAGTGTCTCGCTTGGGCTGGCTTGGCCCCGCACTTTCTGGCCCATTTGTCCGCTTTGAGTCTCTCGCTCGCTGCAGCTCTGCAGCTAAGGAGATTGTGCTGATTAATTCCTTGACACTTGGAAGGTATGAACGTGACACTATTTCTGTTCCCCGAGTCTGATGGAATCATCATACCAACAGGAACGATTTGCAAGTTTACAGTATAACCGCCACCGCAGAAGTGTAGTACTACCTACACTGTTACTCATAGCAAACAGAGTGTCTTCATCTGCATGTAGCCGTTCCCAGAGTCTTCAGCATTCCAGGTAGCTACAAAAGGGCCACAAACATTAGCTGAAAAGCCGTCCAATTTCACCCAAAAGGAATTTGAACGAGACTGCCCACAAACAGAAGAAAAGAGAAGGGAATAGAATAGGAGAAAGCCTCAGCACAGTGCTGGCTCCCTGTCCGCGGCAGCTCGAAGATATCCGACTCTAATATCCACAGGAGAGAACCAGATACGCTCGATGGTCTCTGCTTTTCTTGCTGCGTCGCCTCGCTTTCGCTTTCTTCCTGCACAAAAAGCCCAAAGGCGCTCATCGATCCGATCGTTCCCTCTCAGCTTTCTCTTTTTCTTTTTTTTAGCTGTCTTTGGTTTCGGTCCAAGCTTGCCAGCTTGCCGACATGTGCCGTGTGTTTAGTTGCAGAAGTTCTTTTAGACTCTACTATTCATCTCTCTCACAGAAAATCAGAAAAGTTCACATTTAACTCCTTTCAACTTTCCTATTCATCCCTCTCACAGAATTCCCAGAAAAAGTTCTTTTCCTTCTCTCCCAACTTATATGCTGCGACCAAAGATACACAGATGCTGTCTGCTGGTACTCCACTTGCCTTGATGAAGAGATGGTCGCCTTTCGGCCTACTAGTCTTATTATTCCGTTTTTTTTTCTTTCGTGTTCCTGCTGCAGCACGGCCGCTATTATAGAGGTCGTGTTTAGTTTTAGAAGATAACTCTACTATTCATCTCTCTCAGAAAATACGCTATCCAGAAAAGTTCTCCGTTAACACATTTCAACTTTCCTATTTATCCCTCTCACAGAATATGTTTCCCAGAAAAAGTTCTTTTCCTCCCCTCCCAACTAAACACACCTAGAGTGCAAGGCATGTAGTATTTCTTTGTGCAACAGGTGTGTTTAGATTGGAGAAAGATTCCCGAAAATACACTGTTCAAAAAAAACAATGTAAGTGTTATGTGAGTGGAAGAGGTGGAATGAATAAGAAAAAGTTAGATGAATAGTGGTTTTTTGGAGAATCTTTTTGAATCCAAACGCACACTGAAATGGCCTGGAGCCCTGGGAGTCTGGAGACAGACGAATTGCTTGGATCAATGTTGGCATCATGCATGTGTGGCCTACCGGTCTCATGATTTGGTCTGAGCTGGACGCCATGAGTTTTTTGAACGCCAAATGTTTTTAGACGAAGGGGCGTTGCATTAGGCATGCACGCAAACTTCAGGTGCTTTTGACTAATTTTGTATTGTCATCTGTTATTTTGAACAAGTTCAGTAATGCTCAAATGTGACGAAGCTAAAACATCAAGTAGGCAACAAAATATTATCAGAAGCGTACAAATGCTGTGGGATTTAGGATTGATCCGCTTGTTCTCGCCAAAATTCTTCTCTCTTCCCATGGCAATTGATCATGCAGGGCTCTGTTGGCAAACATGATCGGCAAAACTGGAACTTCTATTATTTCGCTTGGAAATTCAAAACACTGGTGATCATATAGGTACAAAAGTTAGAGTATCGAAGATTTAGCCTTGAATTTTCCGATGGTATGTATATAGTATACCGAAGTTTCCAAAATGAAAGGTTGGAAATTCTTAAATCTTCGTAGTTAGCCATTGATAACCTGTTAAGATACTAGTCTCAATCACAGGAGCACGATCTGCATATGCAGCCGTGTGTTGAATTGGAGCATCCAGTTCTTACCTTAACTTTCGCTCTGTCAGAGTTTTTCGGTTTCTTGACTGTAACTTCCGGTCCACGATTGCACACGAGGTGTTCTGTGTGCAACATATTTTCGTGTTAACAAGATTGAACACAAGGAGAATAGACATCTTGGGCAACTGAAACCAAGGACAATCACGATACACGATCTGCCTGATCCTAGTTTGTGTTTGACATGGCGTTGATACCACAAGTGGGCAGACATACTGATAGTCGACGTGGTTGTTATGGGATTCCATACACGAAGAATCTACCTCAAGCTAGACACCACCACCATCCCTTGGGGATCACCGCTAGGTCAACTTCGACACTGTTCCTTTAAAAAAAACAGTCCATTTTTGGTTGCTGGACGCATGACAGCATAGATGCAAACAATGTGTTTTTTCTCCTTGTGAGCCGACACAATATAGTCAAACTCTGAAGAAGAGAACAATCGAAGATTCTGATCGATCCACTCTGCAAGCGTGCTGCAATTTACTACTAGATCGACCGGTGGCGGTGATGGATAGAAGAAAGATTAAGCAGCTAGGATAGTACTACACTACTAAGTAGTACCAATGGCAAGTAAAAGAAGCTGATGTGCAATATGTTTCCAGATCCAAAAGAAGAAGAAAAAAGCACACGAGCGTACAGCTCCCTGCCAAATCGTATTTGTTGTGTTGTGCAAACAAAAGACGGCATCTCTTAGTTTTTAATATCAATGTGCGAAAGCAAGATAAGAATAATTTAGCGGCACTCGTTTGGTACACCTACTCGTAGCTTCTAGAACAATATATTTCTTTGATCTATGGATAAATGAGTTCGAGTCTGGATTAGCATTGAGAGCCCATGGCAAAAATAGTTGACAACGTTATATCGTCTAGTATAATATGCCCCTTTGGTTAGAAATAATAAAAAATGGCATTTCAAAATAGAATCATTACGTGTCATGAATTCTTGATAAATCTGAATACCTGATGACTTCGTTCTTTCATATAATGTGGTTTTATTGAAGTAAATTAAATTCCCCTTTATGTTCCTTTTGTGCCTACTGGTGATGAGGATAAGACGTTCGAGAAGATTGTGCTGAACTCTAGTCTACGCCATCATTTGTACGCACCTCCTAATATACTAGGCTATAAAAAAAATTGCCTAATCGGCTGCATAATTTGGGCATAGACGAACGATAAGTCCAGCCGACAGGCCAGGAAATCAGCAATGCTGTTTGATTTTGATGTCTCACCAATATTTTCTTCGTGGAGCAGTGTCTGCTCGATCGCGTGGATAAGTCGATGCGAGTCCATTCTTGCAGCCAGCTGCTCCAATGGAGAAAGAAAAACGGGCACGACGCCAAGTGCGGACTTTCTTTTAACCTGACAGTGACCCGGGCGTGCCTTCGGCGAGTCATCATGTGTCGTGTTTCTGAAGTGTTTGGATACTACAGCCTAGCCCACGTCGCATCTGATATTTGATAATAATTAAGAATATTTATTTAGTATATAATAATAACAAATTTAATTACACAGATGAAGTCTAATTGGCTGAGATGTATTTATTAAGTATATTCTAGTATAGTGCACAATAGCCCATTACTAATGATGAATTAATTAAACTTGAAGGAGTTAAAAGATTCATGAATTAGCCAGAGTATTTACTCTTCTAATTAGCATTCACATATTTGACGTGATAAAAGCTATTCAAAGTTTCAAAAGCTGGGTTTTGTGGACACTTTTGTATCTGGCTCGTAGAATATGGCGTACGAAAATGGCGAAAATGCTGAACCCAAATGCTGGCAGCTGGGTAGCTGGCTCAGGGCTCTGAGGTCAGTAGCTCACTGCTCTAGCTTGCACCACAGGGCCAACTGCCCCACGCCTATGCTGTATGAGCCTGTTCTGTTCCTTTGCATTGCTCTGCATTGCTCGTGCTGCTGTCGTGTAGTACAAGCACGCAGAGAGAAGAGAACTGCTCGTTCTGAACTTGTGACTGCGGGAGCACTGGAGCAGTAGGCAAGAATGGAAGCTGCCTCCCCGGTGTTGAGCGAGCGCGCAGGTGCGATGAGCCGCGCCGACGGGATGGCCGGCTGCTTCGTTCTCCGTCCGAGCACGACGAACGCGGGGTGGGGGAGTTGGAGTGGTCGTTCCGCCCGTCAGGCCGGCGGAGGGACCTCGATAACCACGCGCGCTCTACGTCTGCTACAGTGCTACCTGTGACTGTTGTCCATGCACTACCGAGATGCGAATACGATAATCCGATCGTGTATGAATAGGGATTGAAATGAAAATACGTGTACACGGGGCTGCAGCTGCTATACGCTAGTAGAGCCCAGATACAGTTGGGGCAACAGCTGCCGTAGAAATCACAACCAAACAGGGTCCCACCTGGCAGTGGCAAAGGCATTGCCCAAGAACCCATTCGGTTTGGGCGGCCCGCCGGCGGCAAGGCAGCCGCGAACGCAGGCGTCGCTGTCCGCCGCTCCCTTCCGGCGGGGCTCCACCACCCACGTCGCGCAAAGCGTGCGGCAGCTGAAAGCGATCCTCCCTGGACTGTCTGGTCCATGCCCATGCCCATGCCCATGCCCACACGGCAGCTGCAGCAGCCCATCATACCAAATCAAATCAAGCCCCGCGACCCGCGAGGATCAGAGGAGGAGGGGGGGGGGGGGGGGACACGCTCCCGACAGCCCGGCAGGCCCACGCGCGCTCCGCTTTATCGCCTGTCCCCCGGCGACCCGGTCCCCGCCCGCCCGCCCGCTCGCCCGGTTACGCAACGACACGGGCGCTATCGGGTCAAGCCAAGCCACGAGGAGGCCCCGCGCGCGTGAGGGCCGTCGGATCCGCTCTGGATGGACGGCGGGGTGGCCAACCGGCAGCCCGGCCCCACCACCACGGGCGGGACCGCTCGGCACGGACGTCGATGCTGCACCGCCGATGGGCTGGCTGGGACCCGCGGTGCCGGTGGGCCCTCGCGTTTTGCCTCTCGCTCGCTGACCAGGCAGCGCCACGAGAAGCTGCTGGGGCCACCACCACCCACGGCCACTGCCTGCTGCTAGAACCTCTATCCCGAGCCGTGGCCGTCACGTGTCGGGAAGTCACTGGCCGTCCCCCGCGGATTAAACCCCGGCGACCGGTAGACCGGTGACAGCACCCCCCCTGCCTATAACCTCCTCCGCTTCCTCCTCCTCTGCTCCGCCTCCCCCTGCCCGCCGCGCCGCGCCGTCCCCACCTCGCTGACGGAGAGAGAACCCAAGCCAGCCAGCCAGCCCGCGGACGTACCGCGCCGACCACGCCCGCCGCCATGTCGGAGGAGCCGGCGCGGAGCTCCACGGAGTCCTCGTCCGCGGCCTCCTCGGGGCTCGACTTCGAGGACACCGCGCTCACGCTACGCCTCCCGGGCTCCGACCCCGCCGACCGCAAGCGCGCCGCCTCCACCTCCGACCCCGCTGCCGCCCGCTCCCCGCGCGCCTCCGACGCGCCGCCTTCCCCCAAGTACGCTGATTACTGGTTCGGGCGGGGGATCGATTCGACGATTTGAGCCTGGGTCTGATTGGTTGCTTCGTGTATTGGGTGCAGGGCGCGGGTGGTGGGGTGGCCGCCGGTGAGCAGGAACCGGCGGATCGCGCTCCCCAGGGGCAAGTTCGTCAAGGTCGCCGTCGCCGGCGCGCCGTACCAGCGCAAGGTGGACCTCGAGGCCTACGCGGGCTACGACCAGCTGCTCGCCGCGCTCCAGGACAAGTTCACCGCCCACTTCACAGTCCGTGAGTGCACGCGCCTTACTGCTTGTGCCATGCGTTTCCTCTACTAGAGTCTGATGGACGGGATGGGCGGGTTGCAGGCCGAGGGGCGAACGAGGAGATGCAGCTCGTCGACGTCGTGAGCGGCGCGGAGTACGTGCCGACGTACGAGGATAACTACGGCGACTGGATGCTCGTCGGGGACGTCCCCTGGAGGTCAGTTTAATGCGAGCTGGTTCATCGTTAATCTCCCACGGCAACTCATGTTTGTTCTCATCAGACAAAAAAAATCATGATATGGCAACTCGTAATAAGACTGCTATCAAGTGTGTCAGATTGTGAGGTCGAGAAATCTAAAGTTTGTGGTGCCTTTGACTTTGAGGAGTTAAATTGAGGTTCGGCAGAGGAACTGGTTAGTTTCAGATGAGTTAATGATCGATCTGCTAGGTGGTAGCATACCTTGCAACTACGGGAATTAGGATCAATCTCTTAATTGGAGGCTGTGGTTGTTTGTGGGCAAAGTGTTCCATTGTTGGCCTGGGAATTATGGTATGGCCAATTGTTTTTCACTACTGCTACTAGCACGAGATATCAAGTGGTTTATGGGCTGGATCTGACTTGTTTTTGTCAGTCCTGGATTCATAAACGGCAGGGTGTATTCCTGACTTGTAATCTTATTTTCTTCGTGGATCTTGTAGCTTCTCGGGATATATCTTTCAAAATGTGACATGATAAAATTTTGAGATGATAAATTATTTGCAGCACAATATATAAGCCCTGGAACAGTATATCTCATTTCCACATGAGCGCACTCAACTATTTCATTTCTCTGATTCCTGAGAACCTAATAACTGTGGAAGCAGATTAAGATCAGGGAGAAAATGTAATCGACTTTTAGTTATTAGGATGTGTTCTGTCCCTAATTTGCCGAAACCTTCAAGTAACTTTGTAAGGGTGATAGGTAACGGGGAATTCACTAGTTGACAATTGGAGCTAGTGTGCTCCCTTTGTAAATTTCTATCTAGTGGCCAGTGGCTCAATCATAGGAGTTCCCTTGCCTATTCTTTTTTTTCATCATGTGCTTTGCTTATATTAGTAGTCTCAACAAACTTTCATTTCTTATTTCTTAAGTAACTGACTGGATGAATAGCTTTGATGTATTTGTCTCACCACAATTAGATAAGCATGTGCATAGGTATAAAAGGAATCTAGTTGGTTAAAGCGGCCTCAGATGAGGTTGCACTGCTTGCTTATGTTTGGCACTGCCTTTTGTGTTATGGCTAATTTTGATAGTTTTGTTTGTTTGTGCTCATCCATTTCTTTCACTTTTCGTGATATCTTTCCACAATAGTTAGATTCCCACTAGACGTTACATCCATTAATTCTGTAGGAGATATGATTTTCTGTCAAGGGATTGGAGCATGGTACAAATGTAAATTGGTTTTTACTTTTCTTTTCAAGTTGGTCATCACAATAATCTGCTTTGGATGAGGTTATAATGCTTGCTTGTTTTTGGTATGAACTTTTGGGTTAAGCCGTTAAGGCTAATAATTCTGATGGCTTTATTGCTTTATATTTCCCTTTCGTGATCCATAATAATCCTAATCTTTTTTTTTTTTGAAAAAATAGATTCCCACTAGGTTATTACCTGCCTAGGTCTGTAGGAGATCGGATTCCTGTCTAGGGAGTTGGACCATGGGTACAAACCTAAATTAGTCGATACCTTATCCTTTACATTTTTAGTTAGGTTTCAACCAGAGCATCACACGAACATTGAGACAACTCAAAAGATATATGCTCTCTTTTACCCTGTTTTCGCAAAATGATCTCTACTAAGTTGACACAGTGTTCCAAGACGATTCTGACCTCTATAATATCCCACTACAGAATGTTTGTGGAAACCTGCCAACGTCTTCGCCTGATGAAAAGCTCCGAGGTGGTTAACTTGGGTACGTGCTGTCATCTTCTGAACCTTGTTTTGCAGAGCTTTGGCAGTGACTTGTGTTTAGCTCAGTATTGCCAGGACGAATCTAATCTAATAATTCTCCTTTTCCTTCCAGCGCCAAGAGCTACTGAATGATGAACATCCACACTCCTTATCTACAGACTGCTTGCTGAGGTTCGTCCTGTGTGTGTGACAGAGAGAAACGTGTACAGCCATCGACTTCTGCTTTGGGTTTTGGTTCCAGCACGAGTTTGGAAAAAGTTTGTAGCCTGTAGCATCACCAGTTATTGGTGCCTACATACATATATAGACGAACAAGATGTTTATGATTTTGAAATACACCTATAGTCTCTTATATGACGAATAAGACCAGCTTGGAGCCCCTGTTCTTTCCATCCTGCCTGCTAGTTTCCCCAGGTTTTGTGATGTGCAATGCAGGTAACGCCCTATGTTAACGCTAGAACTCTTCATGTTGTGTAACGGTTTTGATGCGAATTGTGTTTATTTGGATGATATAATATGTATTGTTTGTCATTTGTTCTAGCTTTCTTCTTTCGGCTTGATTTTTTTTTCCTGCCACTTATGTCCAATTCTGTTCATATGACAATCAAGATGTCACCGTGATAGAAGCTCTTGTTAACAGCGCGAGCAAAGGAGATGGAATCTTATTTTCCATCGAGTATTGAGTTGAAACGAAGTTACGGTACCTTCTTTTTTTGGCGAAGAGTCAAGGTTGCATAATACACTGTACCTTGAAGTGGTTGCTGAACCAAGTGCAGCTGCTGGTAGGTTGCTACGCATGGCATGGTCGAAATTGTAGCGTGTACTTCGTCGATCGCCTCTGCGTGAAGCATACATGTCGTGGGCACCAAGCGCTGAGCCTTTTCGCTCGGTGTTTTTCCATTCCTTATTGGCAAGTTGTTCCCTGCATAACCATATCTGTCCATCGGTCTGGTGACCTTTTGATGTAGGACCTCTCTTTCTAACGAAGAAAGGGTATGAATTCGCTAAGATGATAAAGATTTTAAGATGCTTGGCTTGCCTCAGCAATTTGGCTCCATAAAAACCGGGTCTGTGTCTATACTCTCTTCGGTAAAAAATACTTGTGTTTTGAACTTTTAAGTTTTCGGCGTATAACTTTAACTAATGTACTGCTTTTTATAAGAATATACAAGTATATCTATTTAGTAAATAATAAGTACTGATGCTTAGTTATCTGAAGTCTACTATTGTAAACTTTTATTTTTTATCACAATTTATTCTTATACGTGGAGTTTGACTATTATTTGAGAATAATACATGTTTATCTGTATCAAAAGTAGTTTTACAACAGTATGTTTTTTGCTGTAAATGTTATAAAAATGTTAGCCAAAGCTTTGGCTTTCTTTTCTACATATTTCAACATTTTCTAGTTGAATGCTAATCCAATGAAACTTGTTTCTATGGCATGCTATGTCTTAGTGATTTATCAGCTCCGAGTAATACTATACCCCCCCCCCCCTATTTATTCATAATTTAGATAATGCTCTAGTCTTTTGCGTAAGTTAAGAGCATGTTGTTAGTCACACTTTAGATATGCGGCAGTGCAGCACATTTTTAGCTGCCGTTGGCTCAATGCATGCCACAATCGAAGTTTGTCAAAATATTCTTTAACTCTATGCCTCACATGTGACTCTTGAAATTTCATGAAATTCAAACGCGAAAGATCATTTTCAAATTCAAATCCACCGCGCCGTATGGACACCAAACACTCGCAATGCCCAACGGCCAAACCTCGACGCACTCCACGGTGGATGTATCAGGTTTCATCGAAACTGACGGCTGAGATGAGTGATGCAGCACCCTCTTCGTCTTCCGTACGCCCCGCCCGACACCCAGCTGTAAGCTCGAGCTTCCCACTGCGAATCCGCCCAAAACTCCAAAAGCTCTACGCTTTCTGCCCCCTCCTCTCCCCGAGATCCCATCCATGGCGGCCTCCGCGCCTCGCCTCCGGATCTGAGCCCGTCCAGCTGCCGCGGGATCCTCTTCTGTCGCTTCCGCTCCGCTGTCGGACCGCCGCACGGTTCTTTGCCGCCCAAGATTCGCCGCTCAGTTTCTTGGGTTCGGTAGTGGGTGGTCGGTTGTTGTCCGTGGCCCGGCCATGGATTGTTGAAACGGGTCTTTGATGCCAGCGGTGGGCGCCCGTGCCCTGCCGCCGCCGCCGCTGCCGCCATGTGGAAGCAGTTTCTTGGCAAGATCTCGCGGAAGTCGCCCAAATCCGGCAGCGGCGACGGAGGCTCGCCGCCGCAGAAGTACCCAACATCGCGTGGAGCAAATGGGGCTGAAGCGGAGCTGAGAGCGTCGTCTCCGTCGCAGGCGTCGGCCGTGGCCGCGGCGGCGGGGGCGGAGACCAGGGAGGACGTGTTCCTCCGCAAGCTCAACGTCTGCTGCGTGGTTTTCGACTTCGCCGTCGAGCGGGGGAGGGACCCGCCGGAGGTGGAGAGGAAGAGACAGGTGCTCGTGTCCCTCGTCGACTGCGTCTCCTCGGCCGAGGAGCCCCTCACGGAGGCGATGATCTCGGCCTGCGTCCGCATGTTCGCCATCAACCTCTTCAGGGTCTTCCCACCCAAGCTTCGCTCTGGCGGCGCCACTGATGAGGAAGAACCATTCTTTGACCCCTCCTGGTACCACCTGCAGGCCGTCTATGAGCTGCTGCTCCGGTTTGTGATGTCGCCTGTTGTAGATGTGAAGGTTGCTAGGAAGTACATGGACAATTCATTCATCTCTAGGCTTCTGGACCTGTTTGATTCTGATGACCCTAGGGAGAGGGAATGTTTGAAGACAGTCTTGCATAGGATATATGGAAAATTCATGGGCAATCGTCCGTTTATCCGCAAGGCAGTGAGCAATATCTTCTATAGGTTTGTGTTTGAGACGGACCATCACAATGGGATTGCTGAGCTGTTGGAGGTGTTTGGTAGCGTGATTAGTGGTTTCGCAAAGCCACTGAAGGAGGAGCATAAGTTGTTTCTGTGGAAGGCGTTGATTCCACTTCACAAGCCAAAGACAGTTGGAGTGTATCTGCCGCAGTTGACATACTGCATTATACAGTTCATTGAGAAGGAACCGAAGCTCACAGGGACTGTTATCAGAGGCCTCCTGAAGTACTGGCCGGTGACGAATAGTCAGAAGGAGATGATGTTCTTGGGAGAGTTGGAGGAGGTGCTGGAGTTAACAGAAATGGCTGATTTCCAGAAGTGTGTTGTTCCCTTGTTTCGCAGGATTGCGCAATGCCTGAATAGCTCTCATTTCCAGGTGAAATTTCTTCCTCGAATATTGATTTGAATCTGTGCTTTAAACATGGCTTGTTGTCTGTATAGGTTTCGTTAGTGTATTTTGTTGACAAAGATGGCCAAAATTGCTAGCCTTAGGCAGAAAGTGCATAGCTAAGGGGTCTTCGCATATGCATCTGTTTTTCACTATTGACTTCAAGTACCTTAATAGTTAGAAAAAAAAAACTAGAAGCTAAGGCCTAAGGGTCTGTCATATATCAATCCTGCTTTTTTGGTGGGAAGTCTAGAAACACATTCACAGATAGACTTAAACAAAATTTTGTCACCTGCTTTTTCCCGTCTCCTTTTGTGAATATGGACAATGGAAGTATCTCATCAAGAAACAAATCAGGCTACATACTTGTAAGATATAGTAATAAAAAAACGAAAAAACACTAAATTTGCAAGGAGAAAGGGTACATGATAGCAGTACAATCCCATACTGGGAATACACCAAATATGTATTTTAATCTCCAGGATGTATTGTTCCTGTTTGAGGTTCCTAGTTGTTCGCTAGAGCGATCAAGAGAAGTTTTATAAGAAGGAAATAATTAGGATCTTAACATGCATGATGAGCATCTCAGTTCTGTTTTCCTTTATAATTTTCATTTTTCAGCCTGGGAAGCAGGTTAAGGTTATTTGTAGGAAATGACTTTTTCTATTTTGTTCATGAATAAACCCATTGGTACACAGACAAATGCTAATAATCCAAAATCAAATTCCCATAAAGTTCAATGTACACTAAATTGTTGTTCTGCTAGCCATCCATTCGAGAAGTGCTTTGCATGTGCATGGTGCTTTGTATAACATGTTATATTTAAGCACTATGCATCAATATGGCCAACTTAAGAATATTTTTTTTCTTTTATAACAGGTTGCTGAAAGGGCCTTATTCCTGTGGAATAATGAACATTTGTTTGACCTGATTTCCCAAAATCGCCAAGTTATCCTGCCAATCATATATCCTGCTCTGGAAAGGAATGCTCGTTGGCACTGGAATCAGTCAGTTCTAAATGTAACAATGAATGTGAGGAAAATGTTCTTTGACATGGACGAGAGATTGCTTCTGGCTTGTCAGACCAATTTCCAAGAGGAGGAAAAGAAGCGGGCTGCATCTGAGGAACGAAGAAGGCTTGTATGGGAGCACCTCGAGAGGAATGCTGCATTTCGTCCAGTAACTGGAGACATCGGCTTTGCAGTTCCTCCTACATCTGTTCCTTTGGTAGCTCCTGCTATGACATGATTAATCTTGGGTTGAGATATAATTCATTCAGCTTGATTGTTAGTTAGCTATGGGTGTTTGGTGTTACGCAAGGAATTTTGTTGCCTTTGTGAGCCCCTTGCCAAAGTCTGTAATTAATAGTTGCTGGTTTGACAATGAATGCTTGATTCTTTGGTGTACGCTCAAGTTATAGACATATCTTTCTGTCGCAAGATAATGTCCAGTTCTACTTGACTGGAGGGGGTGAGAAAGTGGTCTATTTCATCGGACAAATTCCGAGTGGATCTTAATAGCTAAAGCCATTTTTTATGTGGATGTCTTCTTTATTTTTTGGATTCTGATGGATCTATGAAAATGTCGGAGTTGATAGAATAGCATGCAATGAGGTAACTTCATAGAACTTCTCATGAGTTGGTATCTCAAAAACATTATTTCTGTTTCTACTTAGCAAGGAAATTTCTGAAATGTACCAGAAATCTGCTATGGCCCTGGCTTCTGATGCTAGACAGTCGGTGTTTTATTTTTATGCAAAGTACATTAAACCAATACAAAGTGAATCAACATGGTAAATGGCAGACCCAGATTTAACATACTAGATTTGGGGCCTACCGAACTAGGTTAACATTTTAACAATATATCAATGGTCAAATTACTGCCTTCCCACTCCCACTTGTTTTTTCATGAAAACAAAAATACTCAATGTAATATCACATTCATACAGATTGGCTCACTCATAATATAAACTCTTGGTTTAAGATTTTTAAACTTTTCTAGAAGATGTATACTGAAGCAAGTCTCGCATCATTCAACCTTTGTTATCAGCACGAGTTTTCTCCCTCCTTTGTAATCGCAGATTAATGGATGTTGCACTCAAATGATGGCAGTTGGACTAGATAACAAGCGTGGTCCCTCATGTAACCATCTATCCATGAATGCGAGAGGGCCCTAGCTTTACAAGAAGAAAACGAATCTATAAAACCATTTTCTATCAAGCTATGAGCCTAGTAATGATTTTCAGCTAAGATGGATAATCTTGAGGACCTTGTATCAGGGTTTGATTTGTTTCTATCGAATTCTGATGTGACCTGTCACCTGTCTAGCTATTGACTGATGTTAGCTATTTCTACAGGGTTTGGATTGGAATTATAGGCTTAATAGTTGCTACTCGAATGAATTCAAGTATTTTCAAGCATCTAAAAGACTGATTCTGAATCCAGGCACAGGTATGCTGGTTGCAGTAGATAAAAGATCAGTGCCACTTTGATATCCTTCAAATAATCGCAGCTCGTATCATAAGGTTTTTTGGCCAACAGAAATAATAAAGGCAATTTCATTAATATAAGAGATTTAACACAATACTGCTTTCGTGGTCAAGTTTTCCTCATCACAGAGGGCACTGGGAAGGTGCCTGGAACTGCCGACACATTGCAAGTTGGCCAGCTGAATGCCCTATAAAGAAGGCTTCCTATCCACACACATGACTAACAGACCCTCTCTCTAGATAGCTCCCTGCTTTGTTTAGAGCCTCTTTCCTTTACTGCTTGCATATTGCAGATACTTGAACAGTGAACTCCACATAGCAAACAAGATGTATAACCCTCCCAGTGCACAGGACATGTCCTACTACGATCATGTTCAGAAGCGACATGAGGAGAAGGGCTGCCTATATGCATGGTAATTGGTACCCTTTATGTTATGTTCTCAATTAAACGTACCCTCTCTCTATATTCTTTCTCTTTTGGTGTTTTTGTGAACACAATTGCCATGATATCCATGATGAAACCCCTTATAACTCTTGAAGTTGTGTTGATTGGTTTTTTAAAATAGGTAGAACCTTGTTATGAGGTGTTCTAGGTCAGTAGAGTGTTTTTTTTTTCAGATTTGTGGTTCTTTCCTCGTGTTGATGAACTACATGGGAGAAAATAATTCAAAAGTATGTGGATTCAACAATTTGCAAGTAATTTCTCTGAATATTGTAGACAATATTTCTATGTCACAAGAGCAATCTAGCCTACACAAGAATACATTCCTGAAGTTCAAACTGGGAAGTTGTATTCTTGAACTTTACACCTTATACTCTTAATAGAACGCTAATATTTATATTTGCAGAATACCTGGTTAGGTATCTGCCTGAGAAGCTTGTTAAGTTTCTCAAGAGAACCATGTATGGTTTGAAGATTGAAAACGAACGAGCAAAACATTAACTGGAAGACATCCCTTGCAAAAACCTGGTATGAAAGGCACAAACTGTTGCAATAACAGAAAGCTATTCAAAACTTCTTTGAAATGGAGGAACTTAGCTCAATTCATCAAATTCTCTATGTGATTCTCAAGACAAAATCTCTGTCTCTCATTAGGTTCTATGCTTCTTAACAATTATGACGTGTTAGCTGTCCTCTTCTTCAAAGTCTTTCTTGTGACAGGTCGATTAATACTTTTTTGTGAGCATCTGGCCTAGCCTATCCGAGAAAGGGAGAGTGTCAGCGTTTATTGTCCAGGTCCCTGTCTGGGTTATAAATCGATGACAGAGAGATCCACTGCACAAGCTGTTCCAACACTGTAGTTGCCTTTGGATCAAGTGGTCAGATGGGAAAGGGCAATTTGGTGGTTGCTGTTCATTTTCGTGTGATATATGCATACACATAGATGTGATGTTGCCTTTCACATCATGTGTATTGGGGCCATTATCCTCTTTAGTGAACCATGAAAAACGGTTAAGTGTTATAGTAAAGCTAATTATCTGAATCCTGAATCAGACTGTGAATAGGTTCTTTGGCAATTAGTTTCGCTCAAATATTGATTTTCTGTCACAATTACAATGGGGGTCTGTTCTTTTCAGCCTGTTCACTGTGTGCTGCTGCTTCTGTTGCTACGAGACCTGCGAATGCTGCCTCGAGACCCTCTGCTGCTGCTGCTAGTCCAGCTCCAGGATCCATTATGGAGTGATGGAGATATTGCCAAGTGGGACATTCAGCGCTGTCCTATACATGGGGTCATGGCTATCAATAAAATGCTGTACTTGTGCACGTATGATAAAAACGTATTACTGTCTCTGTGATGCAATGTTGGTGTGCATTGAAAATGTGTTGTAAGATGCTGTAAATTTGTTGTCTTGTTGAGATGAATGCATTATTGTGATTCTCCTGTATCACACTGAAATTACTGCACTCTTCTAAGTGAGAATTTAGTCTTTAGATATATCTGGGCCTTCTTTAGAATGTTGCACAAAAAAGGTTAAATATATTAACATGAGCTTTTGGTTTGGTTGGATTGCAAATTTGCAAGTTAGAAAAATATAGCTGGAATATAAAAGAAAAGAAACATTTATGACTGTTCTGATTGGATGCGAGAAGACTACAAGAAGACAATGGCAAAATGATTTTTTTTATTCAGATAGAATATCATGTCAGTGTTCCCTCGAAATTTTTGTGCGAAAAATCAGTCTGTGGCTATGATAATCTCAGAGGCTTCACGAGTCAATTTCTTGGGAACATTTACGTGGCTGCCCAGGAGGGGAAGAGGCAAAATAAAAAGATTCATGCAACTTTTTTTTTCTAGATTTCTAGCCCATAGAAAAGAAGCTCTTGGGTTTTGGTGCGGCTGAGAGAGAGAGACCCTATGAACATCGATCACGTTTCAATCGGTTTCATCACTTCGCTAATCACTTCTCATTGTGTCCCACTTGGATTTTAAGACAAAAAGGGTTTATGAACATCACTTCGCTAAAATCTTCTCCTTTTTCCTACACATCAATCACTTTTCAATCGGTTTCATCTCTAGCAACCTTTCTTTCTTTAGTTTCATCTCTAGCTTACCCCCAACTTACTTGGAACTAATAAAGGCTGTACTGTTGTTGTTGTACTTCACTAAAATCTTCTCCTTTTTTCTCCATCAGTCACTTGGCGGTGAGCCTGTGATACATATGTGTCGTGTTGTTATTCATAATCTGTTTTGTTTGAGTTGTCAGTTTGTATACATTTCAGTGGGCCGAAAGGCCCAATATTACCGTGGGCAGCACAAACATTGAGCCCATATTCCGCTTTCGTTCTCACATCGGGTGTCCGGTCAATCCTGTTCACCTTTTATGGCTCCCAGTGTGATCATTCGTCACCAATTCCTTTTTCTTGAATGCATTAGGAAAGTACAGAACATAGTTTGCAATGCATTGATGGCCGTCACCAAACAAAACTGCGATTACGCTGCGCCAAAAAAAGCAACACGAGACGTACGTGGAGGCCAAATCAAAACCAGGATCATCCAATCCGTCTGCTAAAAACCCGGATGACGTGGAGGCCAGCCCTTGACACGTACGCGGAGGCGAAACACGGGACGACGCTGGAGCAAGGTTGTTAGTATCGAGATGCTAGGTAGTATCGTTTTTCGCCTCATAGTATCGGATCGTAGGATCGTATCGTAGTATCGGGATTCTATCAGATTCTTTAAACTATATATTTTATATAAGATTTGTAATACATTATATATATTTAAGTCTAAAATATTGTGTTTTGTCAATTTAATTATCCAGATGCACATTTCATTGGTCTTATTGACATTATTTTCAATGCAAGTTTATTTAAATAATATTTATTGTAACTAGATCATTGAAAAAATTTATTTATACCCCCGATTATGTAGTATCGTAGGATCGTAGTATCGGGATACTACGAAATTTTAGGTAGGATCGTGTAGAGCCTCAAAGTAATATCGGGATACTGTGAAAATTAAGATACTAGGTAGTATCGGTATCGTTTTGGTTCGGTAGTATCGTAGTATCGTAAGATACCATGATACATATCGGGATACTGACAACCTTGCGCTGGAGCGGACCTGTGGTTGGCTGTTCTTCAACACTCCACGCCACGCCACGCCCTTGGCCTCTTTTCATGCACCTCGCTTCATCACTTCTCGCGCGCACCGCTCCCCTGGTTTTCACCGCCTTCTCTTCCCCACGACGTCAAAAGCCGAAACGTATGCTGATGATAAGGTTGAAACTTGAAACTGAAACCTGCCATGCCATGCCAGCGTCCCAACACAAGTGTCACCCGTTTCTGCCTCTCGCGCGCCACGCGTGCACAAGCGTTGCTCCATCGCGTGAGTCGAAACGCGCGCGCTGCATCGTCTCTGCTGGCATAATGCTGGCTGCCTATATACACACGCACACTTCTTGCCATAACCTTGCCACCATCCGTGCCGCCGAGTCCTTGCATTGCGATCCCACCGCCGACCATGGCCGCGCCCGTTCTCGACATCGACCTCCGGTCAGCGGAGCGCGTGCCGGAGACGTACGCGTGGGCGGGTCGTGACGACCACCCTTCGGTGGACTCCTCGTCGGCGGCGGCGGGCCGCGACGCGGTGCCGGTGGTGGACCTCGCCGGCGGCGGCGACCCGGGCGCGGTGGCGCGCGCCGCCGAGGAGTGGGGCGCGTTCCTGCTCGTGGGCCACGGCATGCCGCCGGGGCTCCTGGCGCGCGTGGAGGAGCAGGTGGCCCGCCTGTTCGCCCTCCCGGCGGCGACCAAGGCACGCGCGGCGCGCCGCCCCGGCGAGGCCAACGGATACGGCAGGCCGCCCATCGAGCTCCGCTTCGACACGCTCATGTGGTCCGAGGGCTACGCGTTCCCCGCCGCCGACGTCCGCGCCGAGCTCCGCCGCGTCTGGCCCGACGCCGGCGACGACTACCTCCGCTTCTGGTACGTACACACTACGTCGTCACGTTCTCTCTGCATCCCGACTCGCGAGCGCCTCGTTCGTTCTCGTGTCAGCTTACAACGTCACGTTGTTCGACATGCATACGAACACCACTTTGTTAACGTGTGGGCCCGCCCGCGTTGACTGATGCGTGCGGCATGCAGCGACGTGATGGAGGAGTACCACGGGGAGATGAAGGCTCTCGGCAACAAGCTGCTCGACGTCTTCTTCAGAGCGCTCGCGCTCACCGACGACCAGATCGCCGGCGGCGAGGCGGAGCGGAGGATCCGGGAGACCATGACGGCGACCATGCACCCGATCATGTACCCGAGGTGCCCGGAGCCGGAGCGCGCGCTGGGGTTGGCCGTACACACGGACTCGGGCTTCATCACGGTGATCATGCAGAGCCCCGTGCCGGGTCTGCAGCTGCGCCGCCGCCGGCCGGACCGGTGGGTGACGGTGCCGGCGCCGGAGGGGGCGCTGGTGGTGGTGCTCGGCGACCTCTTCCAGGTGCTCACCAACGGCCGCTTCCGCAGCGCGCTCCACCGCGCCGTCGTGAGCGGGGAGCGCGACAGGATCTCCGTGCCCTACTTCCTCGGCCCGCCGCTCGACATGGCGGTGGCGCCGCTGGCGTCCGCCGTGCCGCCGGGGAGGAAGGCGGCGTTCCGGGCCGTGACGTGGCCCGAGTACGCAGCGGTCAGGGACAAGGCGCGACGCACGGACTCGTCGGCGCTGACGATGCTGCGGGTGGCGGAGGAGGAGGAAGGAGAAGAAGACGACGGAGTGGCGCCCAATCAAGGACTACCTAGTCTGATGAACAAAGGATGTGAGAATAATGCATAGCAGATCGAAAATGATCAAAGTTCGGAACTTGTAATGCTGTGTACAAAAGAATGTGAGAATAATGTATACCAGCTGGATCGAAAATCATCAAAGTTTGGAACTTGTAACAATATTGTGTACAAAGTGAAATGTGAGAATAACATATAGCAGCTGGATCGAAATGTCGAAGTTTGGAACTTGAAGTTGTGTACAATATTTTTTTTTTGAATCGAAGCGGCTCCCCATTTCCGTTTCACAACGGAAATACAACAGTCTTGACAGAAGAACATATATTAGATAGACTAGAGAAAGGCCTCAGCAAACGCCAGGATCACACGATAAGTCCAGACATAACAGAGGAAGGCTAAAGTCTGACAGAACTGAACAACAGATCGATGACTAGGCGGAACGCAGTCAGCCATATAACAACAGGTGTAACACACACAGATAAAGCGAGGGGTAGGCGCTTTGCAGCCGGTACGAGTGCTTAGTTCTCTGTCTCTTCTTCCCCACCATCGTCAGCTGGGGACATGAGTCTGAGTGGTGCTGGTGATGGCCTCCGATCCGCTGGTTTGCCAGGATGTTGCACGCCATGGACAGCAGGGTCTTCACTCGGAATGTTGTGTACAATATGGATGAAATAAAAACCATGGGATGCAACAGTAAAGCAAATCTTGTAGCACGTCCATTTATTTATATGGAACTTGGAATGTTGTGTACAATGGCCGCCAGCGAGCTTTCCGTTAGGGCAAGTCCAACGGAGGCATACAAAATTAGTGGCTTCATTGTCCATGTAAGTAAAAAGTTGTGAGGCCACTACAAAAGTTCTATCCCACCCAATGCATCTCAATAGCTTCAAAAGGCTTAGCAGTCTTACTTTTTTCTTTTTTCCAATCTATCTGTGTCTCTCTCTTTCCTCAAGCTAGTGCAGCCTCTGCAGGAGCCCCTGACACCCTACCAACTTTACTCCACTGTGGAATCCATCCTAGTTGGCTCCTGAAGCCACCAACGAAGCTCCTGCGTTGAGCATGGCCTTAGTACCATTTGAGGTCTAACATGCGGTGGCACTAGACTGACGGTAGCGGTCGAGGACATATGTTGCGTGTCTGGGATGAACCTCCTCTGCGTTATTGCACAAGGATTCACCCCACTGACATGTCGATTTTGTCAGCCTGGGTCAGGATCGTTGCCTGGCTCAGGACTCGATCCAAACAAGCCTTGCTCGCCTGCATCTCCGCACTCCAGGTCACCGAACATGTTGAGATGGTGCAGTGGCAAACCCATATTATTAATGCTCTTTGGGGTTACAGCTGAAGCGTGAAACCAATAAGAATAGAAGGAGCGCTTGCTTGATCGCTTCTCTCTTCTTTTCTCTCTGCTAGTATGACGTGGACAATAAGTCGACCGCTTATTATACCTGCACTAATGTCAGGTACTCAGGTAGATAGGTGTTGAGATAGCTCAAAGCTGGAGAGCCTATCCATGGACGTATATTTTAACATCCTTTCTTCAAATGTTGGCTCCCATATATATAGTATGCCTCCATTGTCGAAATACAGGTAGACTGCAATTATTTGCTGCAATTACTTACTATAATTGGATTATTGCTTATCCAAACGTCTGTCATGATTTAAACTAAAAATCTTAGTTTTAGTAACCGTATGCACGGATTAATTTTCCTTTACTTCAATACTCCCCAAAAGCCCCATCCGTGGAAACGAACATAACAAGTCTGTTGAACTAAAACATTTTAAGCACTAATCGAGTATGATCTTTTTGAACAATTTGTAAAATAAGCTATCTGCAGTAAACTAGTGATGTTCCTAAAAAAAGTAAACTAGTGATGATTTGAGAGCAATAAACATGACATAAGATAGCAGACAATAACATGTATGAGCAAGTGGGGTAAACAATCTAGAACAAGCCTAGACTATGCAAGAGTTGCAGTCCTAATAATAGCAACATAGCAAACAAATCATAATTATCCTTCAAAGCATCTTTAAATCAATATATAGGGCCAAGCATTCGAGTAATGACCGCCCTACTATACTCAGATTCTATCACAAAATAAGTCACCTACTCACTAGAGCTATGACTTACGAGTAAGTAAAAATAAGGAAGGTTTGAGTTCTCGACTCGACATGTGTGTTCACAATTTTCTGAATTTATTCAAATATTTAATTAGCATTATTATTTTAGTGGTTGGCGACGTACCCATAGACAACGATGTGCTTGTGGTGACTTCATCAATATGGAGATCAATTGACTAGTCTCTTCTTAGATGTGATTATATAGTGGTAGGATTGCATGCACATATTATAGGTGTGGATCGAAGACATAAGTCACCTACTCAGAGTTAGGACATAGTAATAAGTAAAAATAAGTATGGGTCCGAGTCATCGACTCGACAAATGGATCCTGTTTTGTTAGATTTATGCTAGGATTTAACCAGTATTATTCTTTCAGTGATAGACGACATACCCGTCAATGGTGATGCACCTATAGTGACTTTGTCAATCTAGTGATGATCCAGCTCAATCTCTTGGAGGTGTTTATAGAGATAAGAGTGACTTTGCGTGTGTGTATAAGCGTATTAGATTGCACTATATTTCGGGAAAAAAAAATATAAGCATCACCAGCACCATTCTTAGTTCCTTGCCAATCATATTCCAGCTGAAAAGGGGGGAAATGATAAGGAAACAACACACAACTGAAGTTTGATGCTGCTGCCATGCCTCTTTGCCAATCCACACAAATGATGCTTTACTTCAAACACAACGAAACGAAGCGGTGACTAGCGGGACAGGCGCTATGCACGATTGAGCAAACGAAGACAGACAGACACATATGTAAAACACTGCACAAATGCCACTTGATTTTCGAAGACTCTGCACGTCGGAGCTGTGGCTACCTGCCGTGGCCGGGCCGTGTCTTCTTCAGGAGTGTGACCTGCGCCACCTCGCCACAGTCGCCGGCGTGCCCGTGTCCGGCGTCGGCGCGTGTTGCTGCTGCCGTCCCTGCTTCCGAGCACTGAGCGGCGTCCTGTCCACGCCGCTGTCCGAGTCGTCCGCCCTCGACGACGGGCCCGGCCCGCCGCCGCCGCGGAACAGCAGCGCCGCGCCCCAGCCGAAGAGCCCCCGCCCCCGGCGGCGCCCCTCCGAGCTCAGCCGGTCCACCTGCGCCTGCATCGCGTGGCACTGAACCTGGAGGCGGGCGACGTCCTCGCGGAGGCGGCGCAGCTCGTGCTGCTGCTGCTGCGCGGCGGAGACGACCTCCCGCTTCGACGGGCACCGCGCTCCGCCGGTCGTCGTCCCGACGGCGGCGGAGGAGAGGTCGAAGGCGCGGAAGGAGCCGCCGGCCCAATCGGCGAGGCGGTGGTGGTGGCTGGGCTTCCCGCCACCGCCGCCGATGCCGCCGTGATCTGATAGGAAGAGCACCTGGACGACGCAGCGCACCGGAAGGCGGTCGTTCTGCACGGCGTGCGCGGCGGCCTCCGGCGACAGCTTGCGCGCGTCGATCAGCCGGCACAGCGACCGCCGCTCCTCCTTGCTAGCGCGCGGGTGTGCCTGCACACACGGATCAGTCGGTGCTGCAAAGCCGATGACTGAAACTCTGAATGCACAAGGATCATGCAATGCAAATGGCCATCACATTCTTGTGAACCTCAAATGAGATCAGCATTCACTTGCAATAATCCAAATCACGCAATATCAGGTTAGAAAAAAAAAAAAGAATCCCCATGTCGGGTCAAGCTGGGGAATATAACAAGTGGCAGATGACTTCGGAACAGAGAACAATCACAGTTCACAAGGGGACGAAGCAGCGACCAGTTGATGTGTACGACTACGACCATCACATATACTACATGGGGAATCCATGTGCAACGACAGACGTCTCCCTTGTTCTCTAGCGCTTGTAGATTGAGGTAGCTCATGTGATTTCTATCAGCATCGCACTGTAAGCTTCTTCCGATCATTGAGAGGCCAAAAAGAAAGACCCCCTTTTACACTCTGATAGTCGCTTGATGTGACTAGACCGTACAGTACTAATGTTTGGAATGATGCAAGGGTGGGATGAAAGTAGCTGTAGATGTTGAGCTAATTTCCTCGAGCAAAGGACAAATGCTGATGCCAGAGCAGTATTTGAAAAAAAAAAAGAGGAACAATGGAAACTCATCATCATTTTATTTAGACTGTTTGGAAAGTTCATCAGTAAAATAGAAGTTCTGAATGTAACTGCTGTATGATAGGGCTAATTCATCACTGCAAACTGAACAAGAAGGTTATGTTTCTATTAACCTTTCAAAAAAGATTATGTTTATATTAGGACAATACATACGTGATACGTGGAAGCAAAGGCTTAGTTTGAAGCGTGGTAATTCGAGATGGTTTCACCCACTACAAACCCCCAACGTTTTTGAGATCATGCATCCATGGGTTCTCCAAGTTCAAATCGTACATTTTGATCCCAAGTTCCTCCAGAAGTTTATGCCAGACCATTGAGATAATCATCCTAGTAGTAGTAACTAATCACTCTCCGTTCATGATCCAAGTCGAACTATGCTGCGGTCAAGCACACAGAAACATGTGTCTGCATGCGCCGTACATGTACAGTATCAGATGGGAATCACCTCGCTGCCGTTTTACCACGAGCGGTGCAGCGTGCGTCCAAGTGTCCACCTCAGTAGTCAGTCATCGCATCGCCCCTGCCTAGGTATTCGTGCGCCAAGCTCACATACCTTTTTGGCCTTTCATGTCAGAGCCAACGGCTCCCGGAAGACACAGAAACGACAAGAGAGAAAGTGAGCTATTACGAGCTTATGCGGGTGTCATAAGATTTGCCACGCTTAATGATTTGTTTGGTCATGACTCATGAGCAAAAGAAACATCATCATCACCCGTGTTCTTCGGCCCTGAAATCAACTAACTTGTAGTACTAAAACTATAAAGTTTCTGAAACGCCATTATCAACTCTGCAAGATCACTGTAAAAGAATTCACGCATGGCCAGAGATAGTCTCTCTAACCATGCCGAACGCATAAATAATACCCATGACAATGTACGGATCACTTAGTTCAGCAAAGCAAAGCAGAGCAAACCACGAACATGATTAGCCGCAGAGAGAGAGAGAGATAACTATGATTGCTCCCATGTCCTGCAGATGACCATGGATGATTAAGCAAGCAGCATGGTAATGCACACGCACTCACCTTGAGGTAGGTGTCCAAGGCGCGGTACAGCTCGTCGTCAGCGGCGCGTGCGTGCGCCGGCACCGCGCGCGCGAGCTCCTCGAACTCCGGCGGCCTCAGCCCGGCCTCCAGCGCCGCCTCCGCCAGGTACGCGTCCACCAGCCTCGCCACCCTCGCCGCCGCCGCCGCCGCGCCGCCCTTCTTGGTGCCCTCCCGTAGGAACCCGCGCACGAGGCGGAGCACGAGGGGCACGTCCAGCAGCAGCCTCGTCGTCGCCGGCGACGGCGCCCCTCCGCCACCGCCGCCGAACGCCGGGATCATCACGGCGGCGAGGGAGGCCTGGTCGAGCCGCCGCGCCGCGCGGGCCTCGAGGTCCCCGAGCAGCGCGGCGTCCGCGCCCACCGTGCTCCCCGCCCGGAGCAGCCGGAGGAGGAAGTCGCACGTGATGCCGTCGCCGCCGTGTCCGTCTCCGTGGTCGTCGGGAGGGAGCGCAGCGACGAGGGACTCGAGGAGGAGGCGTTTCCTGAGCCACGCGGCGGTGGGGCTCTCTGGGGGAAGCTGCAGGAAGCGGCCGGAGGACGGGGAGGACGCGGCGGCGGCGGCGTCCGGGAGCCACCTCGCGGCGTAGTGCGAGAGGACGGAGGCGAGGCTGCTGCTTCCCGCCGCGGGAGGCGGCTTCGAGCGGATGGCGGCGATGGTTCGCGCGAAGGCGTCCACGTCGTTGACGACGCACGAGTCGTCGCTGGAACGCGAGGGTGTGGCGGCGAAGGCGGCGGCCGGGGAGTAGGAGAGCCGTGAGGAGTCAGGGGAGGAGGAGCTGTGGGCGGTGGGCTCGACGGCGCCGCGGGTGCCGGCAGCTCGCGAGGACGGGGACTGGGACGGCATCATGGCCGCCGGCGTTTCTTGGTTGCGCTGGGCCGCTGGCTTCGTTGGGCCGGCGAGCTAGCTAGCCAAGGTTGTCAACAAAGCTCTGGACTGTGTTGGAACAGGCGCTGGCATGGGTGGCAATGCGCCATAATGCTTCTTGTAGTGGTGGTGGAGGAGTGGAGCATGCCAGTCAACAGCGTGAGTGCGTGACATGGAGCAATTCAGCAGAGTGACTGAGCGCGAGAGGCCGGGGCAAGAGATATCTGGAGTTTGGCCCAGTGGAACCACGGATAGAGAGCCCCATGTGTGACAGAACTGCTCACAAATAATTGAATCAATTTCCCTGCCACAAACAAGGGATTTGCTCTAATCTTCGTGTGCAAACAAGTCGAACCTTTTGTGTAAACCTAAGGATGAGGTGCCATGAGAGGTTAGTATGTGAGATTTGAACCTTTTTTCCCTCAAAGTAATAATCAAAGTACTACCTCCCTCTATAAATATATAACATTTAGGTCAATCTATGTAGTTAAAAAATAAAAAAAATTATTTTTTCAAACAATATATATTCGAGAATAGAACGAGTACTGGGTTTTCCACTACGCATGGATCATGGTCGATATTTCTATGTTAAGCTGCCATGTGGGCCCTTAACGTGGGCCTACAAACAGTGGCAAACCGAGCCCACAAGAACATGTTAGGTGATATGGCCAGATGGATCTAATGGACTAACCATTGCCCACCAGAAGAAAAAAAAAAGGAGTGGCCTGACCATGCACATACACACATATATGGCCGTATCTTTGTTTTTGTTTGCAGTTTTTGCGACCAGGGAGCTAGCGAAGACCGGTTCACGAATGATCGGGCATGTGAAGGGTCAGACAGGCTCCTTCACCCCTTCACAAAGTATCACAATTCACAAGTAACGAGAAAGATGGAAAGCAGAAGGGAGGAATGGAGCCGCTATGCTAAGGGTGTGTTTAGACTGAGAAAAGATTCTCCGAAAATAGATTGTTCACCAAAAATACACTATAGATTAATAGTGTTGTGTGAATGGGAATGATGGGATGAATAGAGAAAAGTTATATAAATAGTGTTTTCTTTGGAAATTTTGGGAACTAAAGTCTCCCTAACTCCATGGCAAGGAACCAAGACAGAATGGCGTAGACAATTGTCATGATGTCATCCACTTCTGCTCTGGCAATAGCGTGTTTACACTACCAGAGAATCGAGCATTCGTCCCTGACTCGTTAGTACCGGTTGCACTTTCACCCGGTACTAACGTTGAAAACAGGCCTCCGTCAACACCGGGCCAATTTAGTACCAGCTGGAGCCACCATCCGGTACTAAATAGCGGCCACTGACACCCAGTGTGTCAGGGCAACGACGAAAACCATTTAGTACCGGCTGGTGGCTCCAGTCGGTGCAGGACATTTAGTACCGGCTGGAGCCACCAGTCGGTACTAAATGTTTCCCATTAGCACCGGCTGGAGCCACCAGCCGGTACTAAATGACTCCTCTATAAAAAAAAATTGTCTTCCTCCTCCGACAGCCAGCACTCCAGTCCCCCACCCGAGAGCAAGCTTCTTCAATCTCCATTGCGCCTTAGGGGAGATGCTGCCCATTTTTTTCAAAAATTTGTGGAGACTTTACCCGTCCAATTGTTCAAAAGTTTGGTAACTTCATTCCCCCTTCTCTAATGTTTAGTATGTTGCATTTAATGCTTTGTAGCTAGAGTAATTTGTGATTTTCTTAGAGTGAGAGAGAGAGGAGAGAGATTTTGTAGTTGCTCATGATTTTTGTTATTAATTTCTATAGTCTTATTATTAAATTGATAGCAACTTAATTTTATTAGTCTTAATGAACTCAATGTATGTGTTTTATATAAATTTATAAATATTAAATAATTTTATATAAATAAATAATAGCAAATAATCAAATTAGCCACTAGATTTTTAATATAACTTTAATTTTGCCCTAGATTTTTAGTATAACTAGAATGTAGCTCTAGATTTTAGTATAACTAGAATGTAACTTTGGTGTTACCAGCCGGTACAAAACGCATGGAGCGAGGCCGCGCCACGTGGCCGCACGTTAGTACCGGGTGGTGTTACCAGCCGATACTAAATGGCGTACGTTAGTACCGGCTGTGGCAGCCGGTACTAATGGGATGCCCATTAGTACCGGAAGCTCGGTACCAGGCGCATAACCGGTACTAAACCGGATTTGCGCCCGGTACTAAAGCTCGGTTCTCCAGTAGTGTTAGTTCGTGGTAAGCGTGTTTTGTGAGAGGGATGAATAGGAAAGTTGAAGGGAATTGGATGGGAACTTTTCTAGGAAGCGTATTTTCTGAGAGGGATGAATAGTAAAGTCCAAAAGATTTTTTTATCTAAACACCGCATGGAGTCTGCATCGTGAGACGAATCCATTAAGCCTAATACGTGTTGTTATTAGCGTATTTTTAATGACGGGTTATTATAGCATGACAGTGTTTACTAACGGATTCATTAGGCTTAATAGATTCGTCTCACGATGTAGAGTCCATATATGTAATTAATTTTTTTTACACCAATATTTAATACTCCTAATTAGTGTCCAAACATCCGATGTGATAAGTTGACGAAATAAGTTAGCGAAAGTTGGCGAAGTAAACAAGGCCTAAATTTAATAGTTGGGTGTCTCTTTCTAATATATATTGCTACGTACTTTCTTTTTGCTTCTGGCCTGATGGCCTCTATGGTGTAAACCGGTAAGGCAGTAACCATTGCTGCTGAGAAGGTTGTTCAGGTAGTATTTTTCTTACTAGGACGTGGAACGCTGAGCTGGGCCCGAGTGCTGTTTTTCTCTACAGTTAGCCAGTTCATGAGTCCAATCAGGAGATCATGGACGACACGGCCGGACCGGCCGGCCGGCGAGGAGCAGAGAACACGCAAAGTCATCGCCGATGCGTACTGGCCACTGTTCGCACACATTGTCCCTTCTCACCGTACGTGCCTATGTGGGGTTATAAAGGTCCCCTTCGTCCTATCTAGCTGTGATGCCACCACATACCAATACACCATACCATGCAGCTCCATATCATTTCGTAGAGCACTCTTTTTTATATATAAAAGTGTAGATCAATTCTGTCATCCTCCGAGCAAAACACTTCCTTATTCCATTCCTTTTTGGATAAAAAAAATGCATGCATTTGGAATAAGAATCATATAAGAGAACTAGTACTATTGTTAGTGGCATAGACGAACAGATCCGTCACGGAAAATATGGTGAAACTAGAAAAGGTGACGGGGCATGGGGCATGTCGAATTGTCGATCGTTGGATCCCCTGCACCTGCACGCATGCAAGGCATGCATTCTTTTGCACAAGATTTGGCACTCATTGCACGGCCAAAACTGTAAGCGCAGCGCAGGCCAGTGACACGGTCCCCTAGCCCTGGGCCAATCTTGTGTGTTCTCCTGAGCACTGACACGATAAAATGGACCAGAACCGAGCACCTTTTCCGATCGGTAAATATGGTCAGAAACCCCAAGATCTGGCTTGCTTGCTTTGCTTGGTCACTGGCTTTTCGCTTTTTTCACAGCAGATGCTGCAGTATAATTGCTTGCTCACGCACAGCATGCCTTTGCCACTGCTCTGATTTAGCGATGAGTCTTAGGTCGTGTTTAGATCCAAAATTTCTTTTAACTTTATTATTCTTCCACCTCAGAAAACATACTTCACGGAAAAGTTCTAACTTCTTTCAATTTTCCTATTCATTACTCTCACAGAACACGCTCCTAGAAAAAGTTTTTTCCTCTTCTCCCAACTAAACACACTGCAGAGGGGCTGTGTGCATGTAGGAGTAGCTTTCTTCCATACACGTAATAACTTTACAGTTGCAAAAGTGTACAGTTGATTATTGTAGTTTTCATGGAGTGCCAAGCTCTTATAAGCACTCGATCTTTTCTTCTTAAAAAATTCAGCACTCAATTAACCAGAAAGATCAATAGACAAACATAGAAATACTACTCCTAACACGGGTTTGCGCAACCCAACACTGAAGCAGAATCATGCATCAGAACACAAGCATCAAATCATGCATCGATGGCGCAGAGCCCCGAGATCACCCTATCGAATCATGTAGCCATGTTGGATTATTATGCAACCCAAAAGATTAGGCGTGCATGGACGATCTGTTCTTGGCCACCTCATTTCCCGTGACTATGCAGAGATGAAAGGATCAACGTGCCTAAGAGATATGTGAATTAGGCTTCTACAAAAATTTAAACGATAAAACAATTCTATGCAATAAGCCCCAATTCATCCCATGTGCCTACAAGTGTGGTTTGTGCCTAGCTAAAGTTGAAAGGAGTTAAGCAAACTAGTTCCAATCCTACTCTATCATAGCAATTCTAGGAATAGAAATGCGGAATGTAAACTTGCTCAAAGTAAAGAGAAGAGTAGGAAGTCGTTTTTTCCCGAGGTATCGAGGAGTCGGCAACTCCCCCTAGTCCTTGTTGGAGCACCCGCGCAAGGGTATATCTCCCCCTTGATCTGCGCAAGGATCAAGTGCTCTCGTAGGGGATATCCATTTCCCACTCTGGGACGACGGATTCCAAACCGTGTACACCTTCCTGGGGCTTCACACAATCTCCACGTGAGCTCCCAAGATCAACACCACCAAGCCGTCTAGGTGATGCCGAATCACCAAGAGTAACAAGCCAAAGATCTTCACTTGACCTAGAGTAGACCAAGAGCTAGATGGATGCACACTTGCTACTCCCAAGCACTAAAGAGAGTCCTTAATCTTCTCAAAATCAAGAACACCAATGAATCCAAGTGCCTCTCTTGCCCTCAAACACTCCCCAACAGCAGCTGGATGAACAGTGAAAACGTGTGGCAAGAGAGTCTCCAAGCAGGAGAAGAGTGGCTATAAATAGCCCACTCAAAAGCTCCTAGCCGTTAGTGCTGACGCAGAGGGACCGACTGATTCGGTGCCCTCCAAAGATAGCCACCGAAACAGTCGGTGCCTCCTTTGATTTGAACTTCCAACGGCTAGCCAGTAACCACCGACTGATTCGGTGGCCACCCTCCGTGTAGCACCGAACCAGTCGGTGCGCATCAGTACCGAACTGATATTTCCAGCCACAATGACCGACTGATTCGGTGATGCCCACCGAATTAGTTGGCCCCCCTTGGGGACATGGACTAGAACAGGATCTCGAGGGCCACCGACTCATCCGGTGGGTCTTCATGGGGTTCACCGAACCAATCGGCCCCCCTTCATTTTCACTCAGTACCTAACAGCCATTTCTAGCTAGAATGACCGACTGATTCGGTTCTGCCCACCGAACCAGTCGGTCCCCTCTGGGACTTAGGCTACCAAATGGCCGAGGGCACCGACTGATTCGGTGAGCCCTGCTGACAGGGACCGAATAAGTCGGTGCCTCTGTTTGCCTCGCAAAGCAAACAAAGCACCTGACTAATTCAGTCACTACCCTAGTGAGCACCGAAATAGTCGGTCCCTACTGAGCAAACTGTTTCAAACTTCTTAAAGCTGAAACTCGTCCAACTCAAATTCTTTGAGTTACCAACCTTTTCAAAGGCTTTGTCATAGCTACCTAGCACTAGGTTTCACAAGTGTGCACCACACCTAAACTCTAGTTTTATCTAGGTCAAGCTACCAATCCTTAACCCCCTTTATAGTACGGGCAAAGGAAAACAAAGACCTAAACTACTCTAAGTGTCTCTTATCATCCAAACGGCACTTAGAACTAGCTTATCCTTAATCTTCGATCATATCATTTTCACCAATACAAACATTCGCGAATGATGGGGGCCAAGAATACCATGAAAGCCCATCATTACACTAACTTAACTTAGTTTCTGCAAAACACTTGTTAGTCGTAATGATAATGTTACCATTAATCGTCAAAACCGGACCAACATGCTCTTTCGAGATATCAGCAGCCGCCCCGTGAAAACTAACCGGACGACATGGATAACAAGCAGGAGATGAGGTCCCGCCGCTGGCTGCGTCGTTGCCCCTGCCTGCAGTCCTTCACCAACTCAAAGGCTGCTGCTGCGTCCCTGTAGTTGCAGCTTGCAGGTACCCCAGGCTGCCTGGCCGCAGCCGTTCCAGCCTTTATCACTGGTGAGTGCAGGGGCGAGTGGTCCTTTATCTCTTTCATGCACTCCAGTCAATCCGCACACGCACATATGACCAAATTGTTAACTGCTGAAATGATGTTGGGTGCCGTTGCAGGTTTGCAGCGGATCGCTGCTGACTGCTGCTGCCGTTAGCCCCAAGATTCTCCACGGATCGCCTGTTGTTCACCGGATCAGTCATAGCTAGAATATAACTCGATTCTGCGAGCGAAAGATTTCTGGTAGTCTTCCTCGCAAGGACGCCAAGGCAGTGTTGGCGGACAGCCTGTGCAGCGCCGTGTGCCCGGGACCTGTTCGGCAGAATTCCCCACCCTGGCGCCGGAGCCGGACCGTGGGTGCCTAATCTTCACAGCTCAGTGGACGGGAAACTGTGCCGTGTTGCAATGCATCAATCATATGCGTAAGAAATGGGGCGAGCAGATTGATCACGGCTGACCCAAGTACTAGTTTAGAAATGAGTACTCTTTAGAAATTAGAATTGGCGGCATGGCACATTTCAACTCTGTGACTGTTGAAGGCATGCTGTCGGTATCCACGGATTTGGATGATTGATATGGTGGCTTAACATGGGTGGGGCAGATAACAATGTGTCGCTCTGCCCAACAAGTATCAAGCGCTATCAGCAGGGGTGCCTTATTAAGCAGCATGTGCAAATTGCAATGGTTCATTTTTTAGATAATGATTGCAATGGTTCATGGGCAGGAATGAGTGGATGCACTGGTAAATATCAAATATGTGCTCACTGTTATAGTGCATCAGCATTAGAAGTACTTTCAATGCACTCACGCAAATTCATTGCTGCATTGATGACCTGCACTTGAGGGATTTATTCCCAGATGGGAGAATTCAATATGAGTCGCTAAAATTGCACTTGTTGAGTGATCTGGAGGGTTAACCAAGGAGGTTGGATAGGAATCTGACTTAAGGATTAGGTTAAGAGGATTGTAGAGTATCTTACACCGTTTTGTGCCAGCATATACATTCAGTTTTGGCTCCTTAGACAATGGAGAATTATAATGGATAATTGGAGCAGAAGGTGTGATCCTTAGATCTGTGACATCACTGGAAAAATGTAGCAGATTATGGCATATTTCAAGAACACATTGTCTGGTAATCGATGCACACAATCCCTTTTCCATTGATCAGTCCTGAATAAGAGTTGATGGTAAATTTGCTATACTTACTTTATAGAAGTTCATTGAAAATTAGTTTCTCCAACGCGCAGGTGTGCGCCCTTGTATTGAAAGGTAGAAACACAAGAATCCGATTACATGCCGATTCCACAGTCTGGGTTAGTTCTTCTTTTTGTCACAGACACGCTATTGAACTAAATAAACCTCCTAATGCAGCTAAGAACTAATTTTCAAACTATTGCTTCTGAAAAGAAAAAAAAAGGTCTGTTCAGATTGTCTGCGAACTATAAAATTAGAATTAGGTTGAATATCTAAGGGCAGAAAGGTGTCCTTAGTTAGTTACAGAATTGACAATTTTTTTGTTGGCTTCATCACAGGAGTTCGATTTTATTTTCTTTTGTGCATGGATATGATGCAACTGATTGCAAACCATCCCTACAATGCTACAGCACCACCTAGCAAGTAGCAACCAGATCTACTATTATCCAGTAAATGGAAAACTGTGCACCAAGCATTTCACGTATTTAAATATTATTTTGTATGATCAGGCCTTGTTTAGTTGCTCAAGTTGGCACCAACTTGGTGCACGGGAAACCGCGTCCCTCTCACAGAACACGTTTTCCAGCGCGCCAACTTTGCACCAACTTTCCAATCTAAACAAGGCCTAACAAGAGTACTGAACAGTATGGTTGCTGTGAGAGTTCTCTCATTGTAAGAATTATATGCAAAAGTTTCTAAAGTCTGAGCATACTTTGGCGTACAATACATTGAATTTGGAGAAATACACATACTGAAAACTGTAAGGGAAAAAAAAAGATGGTACAAGAATAAGAGTATACATCACTAAACTTCTGATTATTTCCTGGCTGTAACATATTCAATCAGCTGCTGTATATTACTGTAAGATGACCCTCCATCTATAGCCTGTCTAGCCTTTTGCATTAGTTCCCTAGCTCTCATTCTTCTCTCGTTTGCATCTGTATCTTCACTCATCAGTTTGGACACTGCTTTCTCTATATGATCCCTTTTCACTACAGAAACTTCATGAGCCTCCATTGTCCTACTTTTGATGTTCTGCACACCAACAGGCACTCCTACCTTCAGAATATCTACTATCAGCTTCTCATTTAAGAATTGTTCTGCGCAATGTGGCCAAGTAATCATGGGCAGCCCATTTGAAATTCCTTCTATTGTCGAGTTCCACCCACAATGTGTCATGAATCCCCCTAGAGATGGATGTGAGAGGATCATAGCTTGCTGTGCCCAACCTCTTATTATGAGACCTCTTGTAGCGATCTCACCCGAGAAATGGGCCCACTTAAGTATATTCCACCTTCCATTGGTGCTAATACACGAAAATGTTCCCAAGTGCGGATTCGACCGTCGAGTCAAGCTCGACCAACGGCTACTGAAGATCGTCCGTCCATACGCTCACTCGAAGGTGAGTTCCAAAGATCACATCATTCCATAATTCAAATTTCAACAAGTCTTAGAGTTATTACAACCAAATTGAAATGATAAGTAAAATAGTTCGAGTTCATGCAGCGGAAAGTAAACGAGATACTAGCGACGATCCATAGTATCGTCACGATGAAGTCAGCCGTGACGCTACTCCTCACGATCCTCGGGAGAGGTCGGCTCCCACCCGATGCTGTAACCAGGAGGAAGCTGGGAGGCCCAAGCCATAGAGACAGCTACCTCCTGAGGGGATGGCCCTGAAAATTTAGCCACAAGCAAGGCTGAGTATACTAGTTATACTCAACAAGACTTAACCGACTGGTGATCACTACATCACCGACTCCTAAAATGAGAGGCTTTTTGGCTTAGTGGGGTTCTTTTGCCAAAAGCGACTAAGCTGAGTTCTAGTTTATCCATTTTGATTTTAATTCCTTTAACCTATCCATTCTAGGTGAACCTAGCTAAACAATCAAGTTTTGCAATACAATTATTCCATACAAGATTTCATCCTTCCAAGTTCCACTTCATAATATGTCATACATCGGTCAAGCAGTCTCATTAACCGCGAGAAGCGGACAGTTCGAACCGAATTTACTACCTGGCCAGGGAAAACCCACACATACGGAATGGTTGGAAATGCCAACACACCCCAATCCTTTCTCATCAATCCACAATTCGGAACCGGGTCCATTTCCTCAGGATAAAGGTTTACTGCTTCACTCACAGTCTCACGCATATATCCACAAGTGTACGGCAGGGGAAAACAATGGTTTCCAAGGAGAGATGGCTATCGGCCCTAGCTGCTTCAATCTGATACCGGGACTTACCGGTCCCATAAACCGTGCATATATGTGGTACGTTCAAACGCTTGACACAAAAGTACCACATGTTTCCAATTAACCATCGATAGACGGGTAACTACAATCATCCGTCCATCATCTCTAGTGTTTCTGATATGAGTAGACATACAACTCCTATATCTCGCGAGTGTCGGAAAACACTCGACTTCTATCGGTCTTAAGCATAGCGACTATCGAACCTAACCTACTAGTGTTCAATCAAAGGAACCTATGATCATGCAATCTAGGGTTTCATTCAACTCCTTGAAACTTAAATGCACAAACATATAATCAAATAAATCGCGTAAGTAAAGTTAGGTTATGCTCCGGGGCTTGCCTTCCGGCTCGAAGTGGTACTCCTGCTCGGGGCTTGGATCCACGTGCACCACGTTCACCTCAGACTCCTGGGCGATCTCCTCGGCAGCGGGGACTAGCTCGTAGACTCCGTCGGCGAGACCCGAAACTACACGAGATGCATGAAATGCTTAAATATCGAGATTTTAAATAGTTAGGGTTTATTTAAATCTTGGTTAATGAATTGGAAAGGATAAACATTAATTATAAGTGAATATTCCCTTTTTATTTTGAACCTTTACTTTGATTTTAGAGGTTTTAGGTTTTTCTCTTTTCTTTTCTTTTTCTTCTCTTTTCCTTTCTTTTTCTTCTCTTTTCTTTTTCTTCTCTTTTCCTTTCTTTTTCTTCTCTTTTCCACCTTTTAAGCCCTTTTTCTATTATTCAAAAGGTGAACTTAGGAAATTTATTTTCGTGTACCCTTTGGCCAGAGGCTTGCTCATGCCAAGGCAGGAGCTTTTCCCAAAGTTTGGCTCAAGATAAATTTTCTATAATTTATTAAAATTATTCTTATCTTTTTGCCTAAATTCAAACTAAAATCCTACAAAAATAATTACAAGGTTTCTGTCCAAACCACTTGGCACAGTGACTTAGGGTACCAAGGGTGACCTCTCTGCAAGTTTGCAGGTGATTTTTATTTATGGTTATTTTTGTGGAATTTCACCATGTTTAAACTACCAAAAATCATTTAGCCATTTTCCATTGTCCAAAAATTACCATTTTCATTTTTCTAAGGTTTCTTATGTCTTTATTTAGTTCCTGTGTGAAGGAGATGATTTTTCACTGAGTACATTATTTTCTGTGATTTATTTACCAAAACAGCAGGGTATATGTTTGGAAAATCATAACCCTAAATCCAATGGGAATTTTTGTGCACCCTTTGGGCATTACGCTAGTGATAAACACCCTAACAACATATCCCAAGCTCAGCACCAGTGCAAGTGTAGATTTTGAACTATGAAGAAAAGTGCTCAAACTGATTTGAATTTATAATTCAAAATCTACAACTCAACTGAGTGAGGTGCAAAGGAAGAAGTTGGCCTTCTAGATTCACTGGTCACTACAAAATTGGTTTGGCATTTTTCTGATTTTTCTACGATTTTCTACGAATTTTTGAAGATCTCAGCGAATTAAACCTAAAATATAGAATCTATTTTACGCGAGGAACCCTGGAAGTTTTGAATCTATTATAAACAAGTCCCTGCATTTTGCGCTCGGCCCCCTGGAAAGAGGTTGAAGACACAACGAGGTCCTCGAGTTCGCCGGCGTGGTTACGCCGGCCAAACGGCGGCGAGACCGGGCCGGGGAAGTGGGGGGAAATGGAGAGGGGCTCACCATGATTCTTTTAAGCTAGGTCTCGAGGTCGGGGATGGCCGGAAACAAGGTCAACGACGGCGGTGGCGGCTCGGCTTGCTCCGGCGAGCGGCTACCGGCGACGTCGGGGTCGGAGAGGCTCGGGGAAGAGGTCGGTGAGCACCGGCACGTCAAGGCGAAGCTATTGGTGCCCTTGGTTCGGCCGGAGGAGGAGCGTAGCGAGCTGTGCTCGTGCGCGGGCGGCGGCGGAAGCTCTGTGAACTCCGGCGAGGTGAGCCGGCGGTTGCGATGGCGGAGGAAGGAGGGGAATGGCTCGGTGAGCATCAGTGGGGCATGGGGAAGCTGTTGGTGGCGTCAGTTTGGCCGGGGCAAGTGCGGAGGAGGCGGCTCACGTGCGGCCGACGCGGCGGCGCAAAAGCGACTCCGGCGAGGTTTTCCGCACACGAGAGGAAGGGAATGGCTCTGAGCTTTAACGGGGAAGGAAGAGGGAGGTCAGGGCAGCTCGGGCAAGCTCGGAGGGACGGCCGCGGGCAGCTGGGCAGGCGTGCAGCGGCAGCGGCTCTGTCGCGGCCCGTTGGCGCCTTGCGCGGCGTCAACGCGGCGCAGGCGGGTGGCAGACGCGCGTGGGCGAGGAAGAAAAGCAGGGCAGGGAGGAGACAGGCACGCGTGGGCGAGAAATCTGCACGGCGGACTGGTGGACAACGATGGCGGCGGATTTGTCCGGCGGGTCACGGCGGCGGCGCGGCGACAACACGAGAGCGCGGCCTCGGGTCAGCGCTACAGGGCGCCTCTGGCCACGTGAGCTGGCCAGACGCGTGCTCCGTGAGCGGAGACACGCAGCCGTGCCATTGGCCGGCTCAGGCGAGGCCGGACGGCGGCAGGCGGCTGCCGGCGGCGAGCGCGGCACGCGCGGGCGCGGCGTGGGCACCCCGTGAGCGCGCCGTGAGCGGGCAAAGGTCAACTTGGTTGGCATGGCTCAAACTCCAAAATTTTGAACGTGGCTCGAAAATCTTCCAACATGAAAGTTGTTTAGAATTTCATGAGACATGTCCCTGCACTGGAGATTTTGATAAAAAGTTGAAATCTTGGCCGTAATTCAAAAGGGGGTAAATCCCTGTTTTGAACTGAAAATTTGAAATTTGAGGGGCTAGATGGCAAAATTGGCCAAAGTGTCAATTGAGGCAAAGTTCAGAAATGTGAATATGTGCAACTTTGCTTTTTGGAGATTTTGATGTTCTGTGGTAAAATCTTGAGTTTTGGCTAAGATTCCATTTGAGCCTGAAATTTGAAGTTTGAAATTCAAATCTCTGAATTAGGATTCGAGATTGGAAAGGCTTCCGAGGGTTTTGAGGTGTAGGTTTGAAAAGAAAAGGTTCTTGTTTTGGTCTCTCCTTCAAGGTTTGTATTGGCCGAAATTCAAGTTCTTATATAAAATTTGAAGTTTTTATTTTGCCTCTTTTTGGAGTGTTTTTATCTCTTATCGAATTTTTTTTAGTATTTACTTGAATTATTTTTCTAAATTAAGCTTTGTTAGACTTAATTACTTGTTTAACTCGTTTAAAAACCACGGATGTTACAGCCTACCCCCCCTTAAACAGAATCTCGTCCCGAGATTCGAAGGAGGAGAAGAAGGGAACTTTTCACTAGAATGAAGAGGCGTTACTCAAAGAACACAGATACAACACACCAAAGTCCTACAAGATTCCCAACTCGAAGATGATAACTGATGCAAGATCTCTCAGACGGCATCGCGGCGCTCATGCGGGAGCGGGCGATGAATGTAGATATGGAAAGCTAAGATTATCAAGATCTCGCATAGGAAACAAAAGTAGTATACCAACACTGTCCACTGAACTCCGGGACCAATCGGGGGAAAGAAAGGGAAGGACATGGATGGTGGCGAAGGTTGAATCCTTCCTTGCTTGTCGACTTCAATCTTGCGGAATCCTCTGGTGGCTTCTGCTCGAATTCCTTCGGTGAGGTTAGGGTCGTGGATCTTGGTGAAGCAGCAAGGTAGGTTGCGAAGAGGGCACTTCCTTGTGGCTTCACGAAGAGATGGAGGCGTAGCTTGCTCCTCGAGGAAGAGAACACACGGTGGGGGTGGATGACTTGGGCATCGTGGAGGCTGCCGGAGGGAAACGAGAACGGCGGAGTTGTGTCGCTCAAGTGGAGCGGCTTGGAGTGGTGGTAGCCGGTGGAGGGGTCACTTTTATCGACGGCTGGGGTCGAGGAATGGTAGTGGCGTGTCGACATCGTCAAGTAGGGGCCGGCGGGGCGATGGCGTGAGAGCGGCGCATGGCGCGGTAGTGGCCGGCATCGAGATGCCCTGGCGATGGGACAGTGGTACGGCGACGAGTACGTGGGCGATGGCGGTGGGGAAAAACGATGGCGACTGTGGCGAACGAGGCAGAGCACACGGCGCACGGATACGGAGGGGGTCAACTGGCTCGTGAGACCTTGCGGTGATGGCGGGAAAAACAGGGTAGACGGTCCTTGAAATGGCCAGTCATGGGTAGGATGCTTAAACATATAGAAGCCAAGGGAATGTAGTTTAAAGTATCAACGTCAAGGGAGGTTTACGCGATAAAAATTTCATCTCAACGAGAAGTGGTGAAAACAATTTAATCAAGACATGAAATTTGAAGTGTACTGAATCAGAGATAAAAAGGTTTGGACGGTAACACACCATAATGGAACAGGGCATGGCTCAGGCTCGGAATCCAAGATTTCTACTATTGACTGAAGTTAGTGTATGGAAAATGATCCTCTTGAAGTTGTCGGTCCACCATTATTTTAGCCACTTACATGACTGATCATGAAGAAAGATAACACGAGGAGTAACCGTAGGTCTATCTGTTTTCCGCCTCCCAAGAGAAAACAACTGGATTTAAAGGGGCTGGACCAAGAAAAGTGGAGGGAAGTCGTTTCATTTCTTGCTTCAAGGGAATTATCAAAGAGCAGAGCTTACGGGAAAGATGTCAGAGCTTGAATGAAAGGACAACTTTTGTGGACAGAAAGCGTGCTCGTAGATGAACAGTCGTAGCTCTCAGCTCCAACATTTGAAACTTTTTATTTGTGTTCAGGAAAAGAAAAACTAGTGCCCACTACTGTGGCGTTCAGCTTAGCACCAAAATCACTTGGAAGGGGTTGAAAATTTAGTTTCATCATCGCTGCTTTGTTGTTTTTCATAAACCGAGGTGTATGATTTTGGGCATAACTTGAATTATAATAATCCAAGTCCTTATTTTTGGCGTGACATTTGTTTATAAAAATTTCACACAACTTTGTTATTTGAATTTAGGACAGGTTCAACTGATATGGGGGTATAGAATGATATTTCATTTTGTTGTCCCTTGTAGATTTCAGCAACACAAGGTTACAATTTAATTCATAAATCTGATTTGATCGGTTGGGTTTTGACTCTCTTAAGTTTATTATTATTCTGGTTTTAGTTAAGAGATGCATGCAAGACCTAACGTCCTCACATCTTAAGTCAGACTTGACTTTCGGAGTTAGTGCCGGTGGCTAGGCATAAACACGTCTCTCTCTATAGATCTAGTCGGACTCCTATTCGTAAACCTTACGTACCAGTCAGAGGACTTGCGACGAAAGCCTTTTAAAGATTGGGTTTCATGGAAGAGCAAACATCAATCCTAAGTTAGACTATGCCACCTAACAAAGCGCAACCCTTAACCCTTAAGGACTTCACGTTCTAGTTTTATCCTTAACGATCCTATACGTTTCATTCCTTTTGCTTAGGCGCAATGGATTCGGAGTTTGGTAGATTTTATTTTAGAAAACATTGGTGAGGGTCTGATGTTTTCCTTGGAGTGTATGAACGTCGGCTCTGATACCAGCTGTAGCGATCTCACCCGAGAAATGGGCCCACTTAAGTATATTCCACCTTCCATTGGTGCTAATACACGAAAATGTTCCCAAGTGCGGATTCGACCGTCGAGTCAAGCTCGACCAACGGCTACTGAAGATCGTCCGTCCATACGCTCACTCGAAGGTGAGTTCCAAAGATCACATCATTCCATAATTCAAATTTCAACAAGTCTTAGAGTTATTACAACCAAATTGAAATGATAAGTAAAATAGTTCGAGTTCATGCAGCGGAAAGTAAACGAGATACTAGCGACGATCCATAGTATCGTCACGATGAAGTCAGCCGTGACGCTACTCCTCACGATCCTCGGGAGAGGTCGGCTCCCACCCGATGCTGTAACCAGGAGGAAGCTGGGAGGCCCAAGCCATAGAGACAGCTACCTCCTGAGGGGATGGCCCTGAAAATTTAGCCACAAGCAAGGCTGAGTATACTAGTTATACTCAACAAGACTTAACCGACTGGTGATCACTACATCACCGACTCCTAAAATGAGAGGCTTTTTGGCTTAGTGGGGTTCTTTTGCCAAAAGCGACTAAGCTGAGTTCTAGTTTATCCATTTTGATTTTAATTCCTTTAACCTATCCATTCTAGGTGAACCTAGCTAAACAATCAAGTTTTGCAATACAATTATTCCATACAAGATTTCATCCTTCCAAGTTCCACTTCATAATATGTCATACATCGGTCAAGCAGTCTCATTAACCGCGAGAAGCGGACAGTTCGAACCGAATTTACTACCTGGCCAGGGAAAACCCACACATACGGAATGGTTGGAAATGCCAACACACCCCAATCCTTTCTCATCAATCCACAATTCGGAACCGGGTCCATTTCCTCAGGATAAAGGTTTACTGCTTCACTCACAGTCTCACGCATATATCCACAAGTGTACGGCAGGGGAAAACAATGGTTTCCAAGGAGAGATGGCTATCGGCCCTAGCTGCTTCAATCTGATACCGGGACTTACCGGTCCCATAAACCGTGCATATATGTGGTACGTTCAAACGCTTGACACAAAAGTACCACATGTTTCCAATTAACCATCGATAGACGGGTAACTACAATCATCCGTCCATCATCTCTAGTGTTTCTGATATGAGTAGACATACAACTCCTATATCTCGCGAGTGTCGGAAAACACTCGACTTCTATCGGTCTTAAGCATAGCGACTATCGAACCTAACCTACTAGTGTTCAATCAAAGGAACCTATGATCATGCAATCTAGGGTTTCATTCAACTCCTTGAAACTTAAATGCACAAACATATAATCAAATAAATCGCGTAAGTAAAGTTAGGTTATGCTCCGGGGCTTGCCTTCCGGCTCGAAGTGGTACTCCTGCTCGGGGCTTGGATCCACGTGCACCACGTTCACCTCAGACTCCTGGGCGATCTCCTCGGCAGCGGGGACTAGCTCGTAGACTCCGTCGGCGAGACCCGAAACTACACGAGATGCATGAAATGCTTAAATATCGAGATTTTAAATAGTTAGGGTTTATTTAAATCTTGGTTAATGAATTGGAAAGGATAAACATTAATTATAAGTGAATATTCCCTTTTTATTTTGAACCTTTACTTTGATTTTAGAGGTTTTAGGTTTTTCTCTTTTCTTTTCTTTTTCTTCTCTTTTCCTTTCTTTTTCTTCTCTTTTCTTTTTCTTCTCTTTTCCTTTCTTTTTCTTCTCTTTTCCACCTTTTAAGCCCTTTTTCTATTATTCAAAAGGTGAACTTAGGAAATTTATTTTCGTGTACCCTTTGGCCAGAGGCTTGCTCATGCCAAGGCAGGAGCTTTTCCCAAAGTTTGGCTCAAGATAAATTTTCTATAATTTATTAAAATTATTCTTATCTTTTTGCCTAAATTCAAACTAAAATCCTACAAAAATAATTACAAGGTTTCTGTCCAAACCACTTGGCACAGTGACTTAGGGTACCAAGGGTGACCTCTCTGCAAGTTTGCAGGTGATTTTTATTTATGGTTATTTTTGTGGAATTTCACCATGTTTAAACTACCAAAAATCATTTAGCCATTTTCCATTGTCCAAAAATTACCATTTTCATTTTTCTAAGGTTTCTTATGTCTTTATTTAGTTCCTGTGTGAAGGAGATGATTTTTCACTGAGTACATTATTTTCTGTGATTTATTTACCAAAACAGCAGGGTATATGTTTGGAAAATCATAACCCTAAATCCAATGGGAATTTTTGTGCACCCTTTGGGCATTACGCTAGTGATAAACACCCTAACAACATATCCCAAGCTCAGCACCAGTGCAAGTGTAGATTTTGAACTATGAAGAAAAGTGCTCAAACTGATTTGAATTTATAATTCAAAATCTACAACTCAACTGAGTGAGGTGCAAAGGAAGAAGTTGGCCTTCTAGATTCACTGGTCACTACAAAATTGGTTTGGCATTTTTCTGATTTTTCTACGATTTTCTACGAATTTTTGAAGATCTCAGCGAATTAAACCTAAAATATAGAATCTATTTTACGCGAGGAACCCTGGAAGTTTTGAATCTATTATAAACAAGTCCCTGCATTTTGCGCTCGGCCCCCTGGAAAGAGGTTGAAGACACAACGAGGTCCTCGAGTTCGCCGGCGTGGTTACGCCGGCCAAACGGCGGCGAGACCGGGCCGGGGAAGTGGGGGGAAATGGAGAGGGGCTCACCATGATTCTTTTAAGCTAGGTCTCGAGGTCGGGGATGGCCGGAAACAAGGTCAACGACGGCGGTGGCGGCTCGGCTTGCTCCGGCGAGCGGCTCCCGGCGACGTCGGGGTCGGAGAGGCTCGGGGAAGAGGTCGGTGAGCACCGGCACGTCAAGGCGAAGCTATTGGTGCCCTTGGTTCGGCCGGAGGAGGAGCGTAGCGAGCTGTGCTCGTGCGCGGGCGGCGGCGGAAGCTCTGTGAACTCCGGCGAGGTGAGCCGGCGGTTGCGATGGCGGAGGAAGGAGGGGAATGGCTCGGTGAGCATCAGTGGGGCATGGGGAAGCTGTTGGTGGCGTCAGTTTGGCCGGGGCAAGTGCGGAGGAGGCGGCTCACGTGCGGCCGACGCGGCGGCGCAAAAGCGACTCCGGCGAGGTTTTCCGCACACGAGAGGAAGGGAATGGCTCTGAGCTTTAACGGGGAAGGAAGAGGGAGGTCAGGGCAGCTCGGGCAAGCTCGGAGGGACGGCCGCGGGCAGCTGGGCAGGCGTGCAGCGGCAGCGGCTCTGTCGCGGCCCGTTGGCGCCTTGCGCGGCGTCAACGCGGCGCAGGCGGGTGGCAGACGCGCGTGGGCGAGGAAGAAAAGCAGGGCAGGGAGGAGACAGGCACGCGTGGGCGAGAAATCTGCACGGCGGGCTGGTGGACAACGATGGCGGCGGATTTGTCCGGCGGGTCACGGCGGCGGCGCGGCGACAACACGAGAGCGCGGCCTCGGGTCAGCGCTACAGGGCGCCTCTGGCCACGTGAGCTGGCCAGACGCGTGCTCCGTGAGCGGAGACACGCAGCCGTGCCATTGGCCGGCTCAGGCGAGGCCGGACGGCGGCAGGCGGCTGCCGGCGGCGAGCGCGGCACGCGCGGGCGCGGCGTGGGCACCCCGTGAGCGCGCCGTGAGCGGGCAAAGGTCAACTTGGTTGGCATGGCTCAAACTCCAAAATTTTGAACGTGGCTCGAAAATCTTCCAACATGAAAGTTGTTTAGAATTTCATGAGACATGTCCCTGCACTGGAGATTTTGATAAAAAGTTGAAATCTTGGCCGTAATTCAAAAGGGGGTAAATCCCTGTTTTGAACTGAAAATTTGAAATTTGAGGGGCTAGATGGCAAAATTAGCCAAAGTGTCAATTGAGGCAAAGTTCAGAAATGTGAAGATGTGCAACTTTGCTTTTTGGAGATTTTAGTGTTCTGTGGTAAAATCTTGAGTTTTGGCTAAGATTTCATTTCAGCCTGAAATTTGAAGTTTGAAATTCAAATCTCTGAATTAGGATTCGAGATTGGAAAGGCTTCCGAGGGTTTTGAGGTGTAGGTTTGAAAAGAAAAGGTTCTTGTTTTGGTCTCTCCTTCAAGGTTTGTATTGGCCGAAATTCAAGTTCTTATATAAAATTTGAAGTTTTTATTTTGCCTCTTTTTGGAGTGTTTTTATCTCTTATCGAATTTTTTTTAGTATTTACTTGAATTCTTTTTCTAAATTAAGCTTTGTTAGACTTAATTACTTGTTTAACTCGTTTAAAAACCACGGATGTTACACCTCTGTTCCTTGTTCTGTCCTCAAATCCCTCAGTCAGCAATTTCTCAATATCAGACGCCTCAGCATCAGATTTTATCACCCAAAGAAATGGCCTCCTTGAAGCCTCTAAGCCCAGTGCAATCTCTTTAAGTTGAGAAACCACAGTACGAGCCATGCTACCAAAGCTAATATAAAGAACTGAGCCGGGCTTCATGGACTCAAGCCATTGCAAGCAATGCTTCAGATCAACCGATGCCTTGTCACCCCTGACTGCTATTGCACTCATCTCAGTATTGCAAAGGAACATCGGACCAAGGGACCATACTTTCTTACCTATTTTCTTTTGGTAAGCCTCATGGTACAGCGGCTCTAGCTCGTAGAAGCTGTTAGTAACCACACCATCAGCTCTTTGTTCCTCCTCCAGGATCTTCTCACTGAATTGCTCAAAACCTGGTGAATTGAAGTTTCCTGGTGATCTCGCCTTTGATATCTCAAGGTGATGGGGGAACCCAGGAAGTATAATTAGCTCATCGCCATCGGCTACCTTATCAAATACCTTCTCTTGATGGATGATTGTAGTGAATTTCTTACCTTTGATAAGAGGACAGAAAGGAAAAGGAAAGAATGACTAATGAACAGAAGAGGACTATACTACTATACCTGCAGAGGGAGGAGAAGGCGCAGAAGCCGTTGAACATGAACCTTGGGATTCCCAGCTCCCTTGCAACATCTCCTGTCCATGGCTGGCACAAGTCTGATATTATACATGACGGCGGGTCGCTCTGTGCTTGGAGATACGACACGAGGGGCTTGTGTAGCAAGCTATAGGCGTCTGTCAAACTCTTCACCTGCCCTTTCCCTAGGACCTTGTCAACATTCTCGCAACCTTCAGGTAGTCCTACCTTAGCACAGTCGAGCTTGAGGGGTACAAAATGGATTGGGAGGTTCAGCTCTCTTGCTCTATCAATTGTGGACTCTATTCGTGTGGCGTTGGCCGGGGTGGTGATGAAAGTGACCATGGCACCCTGTTTTGCAAGGAGGTGTGCCATGTCGATCATGGGAATGGTGTGGCCTTGGGCCATGAATGGTACCAGAACAAAGTGCGGCTTTGGAGCTTCATTTTCACGTTTCATGTCTGCTTATCTGTTTGGTCTTCACTCTTCACTCAAAGGTAGAGATGGAGAAGAAACTGCTGCCTCTAAATTGACACTACTGTTTTAATAAAAGTTATGCTTCTTGCTCATCAAATTGTCTTAAAAACATTGACCCATTGACTCCAGTTTAACAAGAAAATACATAGCTGGTATGCAAAAGGCTGCTTGTCTTCCTCATGTCTACTAATAAAGAACAGGTCCAATTGCAGAAAATCATGACATAGGGAGAACCAATGAAATTATGGCAGATAAAAAATGAGCCAAATGTGAAAAGAAACTTCAGTATATAGTAGGACCGGATCATTTTTGGTCCATTGGGATCCATCAATTTAGTATTTCTGTGAACATTTGTTTCAGTAAAATCCAAAGTTATCTTTTCTAAACCACTGTGCATCTGTGGCTGCAGTTCGCTATTGTTATCAGGGAAAGATTATTTGAGTCAAGAACTCAATTTCTGTGAATTCTGCTGCACTTGAACGAGGAAAGAGTAGTTAGAGGCGCTATCTGCCAGACTGCGTAAAAGGTGAGCTACTTGGCCAACCAAATCATGTTACGGGAGAAAAAAAAATTGCGGGTATGTTAGAAAAAATACTGACACATTGACTAAATGGTATACACAATGCAGGAATGTAGACTTGGGTACAAGTTGGTAGACTTTCTGTGGGCTCATGCGAAACACTTGAACTCAGTCGGAGTGTCGGACCGAGCAACACATCAAATGGTTGGTCAGGTGAAGTTTAATGTGGGTCCGTAGGGAGGAATTTCGAAAACATACTGAGATGAATGTACATTCTTTCAAACTCATTTATTAGGCTTTGTATTATATTATATATAGAGAGAGTTTTGATTTTCTTGAAAATAACTTTAACTTCAGAGAAAACAGAGATTTGCTTTGTTCATAGTGGAGAAAAAGTTCAGCCCTCTACAATTGGAACTCTCTAGGAATAAAATCAACAAAAAAAGGTACTGAAAGGCGAAAGAGAAAAAAATGGTTAGATATTTTCCCTCTTTTTTTCTAGAAACAAAAAATTAGGTATTTTCTTTTCTTGGCCCTTGGTATGGTAGAGGCCATGAGCAAGAACAAAGAGAAGAAGATGGACGACGCCGATGGCACTCTCTCAGTGGCGCCCGAAGTTGCATGAATTACGATGCTTTAGAAATGTACAAGTGAATGGTCTCATTTGAACCAAACTTATTACATTCAAACTTGTCAACTAGGTTGAAATATTAACGTTTTTTTTAACGGAATGCGAATGCTTCTTTTTATTCGACCCTAGTAAGCTTCCAACAATAACATACTGTAGAAAGCTACACGGTTTTAAATTCATCACAAAAAAAAGAAGGCAGTGGTTTTTCCCCTCGAGAAAAAGAGGATAAACGAGCCCGGTCCCACGTGCAGCGAGAGCAAACACACCACGTCGGCGCAGGACGGCGCCGCGACCCGCGATGTGCACGTGCACGTGCACGGGGGGTCTTTTGAACAACGGGTCCCCGGCCGGCGGCCGCCACCCCGGCCCGAAAGCGTGCGCCCCCGGCGGCGCGACATGGCCTGACGCCACGTGTACAACGTGCCGTTCGCCTTCCTCGCGCTCACGTCGCCCCCCTTGTGCTTTGCTGCCTGCCATCCCCCCGCCTCCCGTCTCCTCCGCCGCTCCCACCGATTTTGGGCGCCTGCTCGTCTATAAGTAGGGGGAACATGGAGAGGAGCAGGCCTCCTCCCCCGCCGCTGGCTCGCCACCCTCTCGGCTCCCCTCCGCGCCTCCGCCCACCGACGCCTAGGGCTCCGCCTCGCGTCGCGGTGGAGGCGGCCAGCGCTGCGCCGCCGCCCGCCCCTCGTCGCTGGTACGTCCGTTCGTTCCGCTCCGTTGGCTGAGTATGCTTGCTTTTCTATACAGTTGCTGCATCAGTGCCTCTAAAATGGAAGCTCGTTAATTATTCGTTCCCTGGCATTATTCCATTTGGACACGATACGATAGCTAGCCAGGATAATAAATTGCGGCGCGACACGTTTCTTTTGCTTTGCAAAAAGTTGGTCATCATCATTTGGACGTGTTCAGCAAAATGGAGGCTACTGTTTTCATTGCGGAAGCGCAGGCGACTGCATAACATATTAACATCAGGGCTGCAATGTAGTATGATTATGTGCTTCATTTATATTGTACGGCTACATGCGAAGGAATTTCATTTGGAAGAAGAGCGTTGATTGATATGCTCATGGGTTAATAATGTTGGTGTGTTGTGCCTTGATTTCCTGTGCTTAATACCTCTCGTGTATCACACAGGTTTGCCAATTTTTTTCAGCAGGAAGGAGACTTATGATTGTGTTTCCATTTCCCTTTGATGGGTTTCCAAAGTTACATTACAGCAATCAGCAATGCGTACACAAACAGAACCTGCTGATTGCTTAATATTCCACCATGACATAGTTGATAAACATACTGAACTTGAACATAGAGAGATCTGACCCGCCTGAATTTGGTTGGTTGTTTTAAGGCAGGAGACAAATTCGTCCATTTGGAATTTACCAATTTATGTGCCCAAAGATTCTTTTTTCAACGGTCATGTTTCATTTGCATGGAACAATTTTTTTGGGGTCTTCAGAGCTGTCAGTTTGCTCATGAAAAGCATGCTGATACGAGCTAAAGATAGCAAAAGGTTAAAAGAAAATTGGTCATATCATGGTCTCGAGTGTGAATCGGGGACAGTCAATGTTTTTGTAGGCACACATTCAACTGTACCAACCTTCCAATGCTTTCCAGATATGGCTTTATATGCTACTTCTTCTAGATTGTTTTTCAAAGCCAGAATATGAAATTTATAAGCAGCCTATTGTGTGCTAATGCTGGTGGAACCCTGCAGTCATATTACCTGTCAATATAAGCTGTTGTAGTGCTGTTCCTGACTCTCTTTGACTTATGACTTGTTTGTAAATTATAAACCCAATCATGCCTTTTCTGAGCGCAATATCTGAGTAGTCTAGAACTCCTTGTTCAGATGACGGGACCTAATAAAGCCCCATTTCGTGGAGTGGCTGAGGATGTCAAAGGAAGAGCAGCTTGTTACAAACAAGACTGGAATGATGGGTTCCGTTCTGGTTTGAGGTTTGTATTGCCCTATGATGCAATTGCATGTGCATACCATCATAATTTAACTCATGATGTTCACTGTGCTACATGAAATCTGTTGTTAGGATATTGGCACCAACACTCTACATATTCTTTGCATCTGCTGTTCCTGTAATAGCCTTTGGGGAGCAATTGAGCAAAGATACAGGTGGGTTTGTCCTCTTTTCAGTCTCCGGAATCAGGCTTGCATGTCAATTGTTGTTTCAAACAAGGAATATTAGGAAATGATAACAGTCTGCTCAAGTGCTTGAAATTCACATTGTGGAAGAAAGTAATAAAAAAGTTATCCTGAATTTCTTGGGAACAGTTGCTGATGATTAAAATTGATATGTTTCAGATGGTGCACTGACCACAGTTGAGACATTAGCATCAACTGCTATTTGTGGAATCATACATTCAATAATAGGCGGACAGCCACTATTAATTATGGGAGTTGCAGAGCCAACTATCATAATGTACACCTATATCTACAATTTTGCTAAAAGTCAGCCGAACCTGGGAGAAAAAATGTTTCTTCCATGGGCTGGATGGTAAGGGCTCAATAATATATTATGTCCTTCATTAGTTCATCATTCACTTCTAAATTGCACATGTATTCCCCTTTCATGGGGCGTTTTGACAGGGTTTGCATCTGGACTGCTGTTATGCTGTTCCTCATGGCCATGTTTAACGCTGCAGTTATTCTAAACAAATTTACAAGGTTTGCAGGAGAACTTTTTGGAATGTTGATCACAATTCTGTTCATGCAAGAGGCGATCAAGGTATGCCATTTACGCTTGTTAAAATCTAAATTCTTGACTAATTTAGTTTTAATTACTGACTACACAGCATGTCACAGGGGATGTTGGGGGAATTCAAAGCTCCTGAGGGTAAAGACCAAAGTCTCCAGCTCCAATGGCTATATGTTAATGGCCTGCTTGGAGTTATCTTTTCAATGGGCGTATTATATACTTCATTAGCCAGCAGGGATGCAAGATCATCACTATATGGCACTGGTTTGTCATATGGCTTATATATACTTTTGATTCCACTACGGCTTCAACAAACCAACTACTAATATGCTCCAGATAATTCCTGCAGGGTGGCAAAGGAGCTTAATCGCTGACTATGGTGTTCCACTGATGGTCATATTGTGGACAGCACTGTCATATACATTGCCAAGCACGATCCCTTCAGGGGTCCCTAGAAGGCTCTTTACCCCACTTCCTTGGGAAGCCAAGTCACTCCAGCACTGGACAGTAGCAAAGGTAATTTGTTACCATCATTCAATTGTAGTTCTGTGAGTGTAGAATATTTTTATGGTTATTCCACATGTTTCATTGATCAACTTGCAGGATCTTTTTTCTGTCCCTCCAGCATATATACTTCTGGCTATTGTGCCTGCTACGATGGTTGCAGGGCTCTATTTCTTTGATCACAGTGTAGCTTCTCAGATGGCTCAGCAGAAGGAGTTTAATTTGAAGAATCCATCAGCCTACCACTATGACATTTTGGTCCTGAGCTTTACGGTATGTTGTGTTCATTTGTAGTTGTCTACTTGCCTCTTTAAGAAAAACGGCGTCTTTAAGATAAAAATGAATACTTTTACCTAGTGAATCCTGCTGCTTATAGGAGCCCGAAAGGCTAAGAAATCAATGGTTGAAAATAGTTGTTAAAAGTTGTTTTATGATAGCATTTCTTTTCCTGAACCAAACAAGATAGCAGACCTCCAAATATTATGTTTCTTCTCCTCATACTATAAAAATACCATGCAGACGTTGATCTGTGGCCTTCTTGGCATTCCTCCTTCTAATGGAGTCCTTCCTCAGTCCCCCATGCACACACGAAGCCTTGCTGTCCTCAAGAGGCAGGTTGGTGATTTTCGCAGTTCTCTTACCTATTGTCTGTTATACCATTAACTTTGCTTGTCTGCCTCCCTTTCTTTTAAATAGTTGCTTCGCAAAAAAATGGTCCAAACTGCCAAGGAGGGCATGATGAAGAATGATACCAGTTCAGAAGTTTATGGCAAGATGCAAGATGTTTTCATAAAAATGGACAAGGGAAGCAACGTGAGTATTCATTATTGAGCACATACATTACTAAGGATCTATTTGTCTGTAATGATGTATTTGCCATCATGGTAGCTTATCAAAAGCACCCCTTTATTCTGTTGATAAATGTTGTTGAAGCATGTTCAAAAAGGTCTTTATAGAATTTGTAAAGGCTAACTGCACTGTTCCACATTACAATGCTGTGTCATTTTGATAATTTGATGACGCTTTGATGATGCGTCTATTTTGATTCCTTTTTCTCATGGAGAGGGGTTTTTTTTTACCTTTGTTGCAAGTGCTTTAATGTTGTTGTCTAAGATCACTGCCATAATTATTTCAGAAATGGTATCAGAATTCATCTTGATAATACTTCTGTAAGAAATAAAAAAAGTAAAAAGAAAATGGTATCAACTATCAGAAGGCACTAAACACATCTATATAAAATGCTGCAGTCTATTTCTGCCAACAACGAGCTCAAGGATTTGAAGGATGCCATTATTCCAGAGGGGGATGGAGCAGGTAAAGTGCCTGAAGTATTTGATCCTGACAAGCATGTGGATGCTTACTTGCCTGTCCGAGTGAATGAGCAGAGAGTAAGCAATTTATTGCAGTCCCTGTTGGTTGCTGGTTGTATCGGAATTACACCAATCATTCAGAGGATACCAACATCAGTCCTTTGGGGTTACTTTGCCTATATGTCCATCGACAGTGTTCCTGGAAACCAGTTCTGGGAGAGGATACAACTTCTGTTCATTACACCTCAAAGGCGCTACAAGTAAGCCCTTGTTCGCCGCAGTATATTTTCATTTCTCGTCACTTTATCATGTTCGTATGAAAAAACATTTGCTTCAGTTGGGCTTAATCCAGTTTCATTTAGTTAACTGTTCCCAGTGATTTTTTGTTTGTTATAACTCTGGCAGGGTTCTTGAAGGCGCACATGCATCCTTTGTGGAGTCGGTGCCTTTCAACACAATATACGCCTTCACGCTTTTCCAGCTATTTTATCTCTTGCTTGTCTTTGGGATGACATGGATACCAATGGCAGGAATCCTCTTCCCGCTGCTCTTCTTTTTTCTCATTGTCATCAGGCAGCATTTCATTCCAAACTATTTCAATCCATGCCACCTGAGGGAACTAGATGCAGCTGAGTATGAAGAACTCGAGGGTTTCACCCCTGATCCTTCAACGGTATGAATTGCCCATTCCCTTGCCCAATGTATTCGCAACTCAAGTTATTTCAGCACTACCACATGTACCACATATTTTCTACTTTCAGATTATGTATCACTATGGAGCTTAGATTGCTTGCATTCCATGTTACTGATTTGATTTTACCCTTTACGCAGGGCGACGATGAGTCTGTTCGCAGCAGAGATGCCCAGCCTGAGTATGCTTCCGAAATACTTGACGAATTCACGACACACCGTGGAGAGCTGAAGCGCAGGAACTCAAGCTTCCGGGATGGGAGGCTACTTCAGGTAACATTCTGCGCAAACAACTCAGTACCACCGGGTCTTGTAACATGAAGGTCCCGTGAATATTGGACCCGGAGCTTGAGATGGCTTTATTTTGCCTTGCAGCTTAACTCGGTCAAGATGACAAGAGAGCTTTCCAGGACTGCATCGAGGGTTCCAGCGATCAGAGAAGGGTACTGAGAAGACCGTTCCCTCGTTCTAACACTCCAAGGGGGTGTTTAGATTGGGAAAGATTCCCCGAAAAAACACTGTAGACCCAAAAAAACACTGTAGATGAATAGTGTTATGTGAGTGGGAGGGATGTGATGAATAGAGAAAAGTTAGATAAATAGTGTTTTTTTTTTGGGAGAAAGCTGGTGAATCTAAACTCACCCTAAGATCCAAGGGAACATTTGGGTCAAACTGAGTTTTTTTTTTCGGAAGCAAGTAATTAGGTTCTAGATACAGGACTTGTGGCGAATACACGGGAGTGCCAGAGGAAAAGCGATTTATGTGTACTAGGCCATGCACAAAGGAGATGGGAGGGGATTCGTTCAAAAAAAAAAAAGGAGATGGGAGGGGACGATACACAGAGGGATAGAGGGATTTGTTTATATTTGATATATCCTGTGCAAGGCTACTAATTGAAAGGGTAAATACGGACAGTATGTAACGATCAATGTTATCGTCTGCAATTGTGTGACAGACTTCACTTGCCACAGTTTGAATGCAATGTTTGAGTAGAGCAATTATACTGTCCTATGTTTTTTTAAGGAAAAGGGGCACGCCCCTAGTGAATATATTAAAATTAATGATGTTCAAATACGCTAGACAAAAGGAAGAAGGAAAAGGGAAAAGGAAAAGCAGAAGCAGAAAACTAAGACTATAATTATAAAACAAAACAAAGGAACAAAGAGAGAGACAACTAAAACTATATTAATACTACTGTTCTATTAGCCGGTAAGGTTTATCAGACAGAGAGCTTCGTTTTCTCGTACATGAGGACAGCTGCGTGCCATTGCACGGATAGATAGCACGAAACAAAACTGCCCAGCTAGCATTTCCGCTTGGAGATAGCACAGCACAGGCAAAGTGCGTCGATTGCATGCTGGGTAGATTACCTGTCCATCGGTTAGCAGAGAAGAAGAGAAATGCGGTGTGGCTGGGCTCTGAGCCGACGGACGCGGTGGCGGTGAGTCAGCGTGTCGCGGCAGCCACGCACAACGGCAGAAGCAGCCAGACCGCCCCTGAGTCCCTGACCCCGTGTTCTCTGCTTCCATTCTCTCCCGTGTATGCGTAGCTGACGCGGAGCCGAGTGGATCCGGCGAGGCGAGGCCGCCGTGCCCTCGGTAGTCCACGAGGCCACAAGCCCACAAACAGTCTGGGCCCTCTGAGTGAAGCCAACCCTTTCATCTTCAGCAGAGGATTGTTCTTGCTTGCCGTCTTTTTACAACACGCGCCATGCATCTTGTACAATATATTTATTTAAGTTATCATTTTAAGAAGCCCTTACAAGTTGTAAACTAGTACTAGTATCTATCCAGGCCACTTGTGTTAGATCGAAAGCGACGAGTAGGCAGGAAACGGAACGAGTCTGAGACTAGAATACCTTGCACTACACGTTGGTTATGTCACAACTCACGCGCTCTCTCAGTCTCTCTCATTGTCCATCTAGAATGCCCAAATTAAGACAGTTTTCACACTAGTATCGCGTGGGGGCAACAGCCATTGATTAACCGCTCCGCTCGAGCTGGCACCACCGTCACGGCAATAACCAAAGAAGCACCTTGGCCCCAGCTGTCGGTGACCAAAGAAGCAACGAAATGATCGGAGCAACGGGTAACCGTCACCGCAAATCCCGTGACGCGTGGTCACGCGGTGGTCTTATCCGCGTGCCCCTCTCGTCGTCCCCATCCAGCGCAGCGATCCATCTCCCGCTTCCGATCGCTATAAATTCCCCCACCCTCCCCGAAGCCATAGCCATAAGCATCCATCCACCCATCCATCAGCAGCAGCAGCAGCAGCAGCCGCCTCGTTTCGCATCAAGCAATCAACCGAGCCGAGGCAATCGACGATCCGTCGGGGAGACCAGAGAAGCCACCCACCAGCACGGAATCCGAATCCAATGGCGATGACAGCATCCTCATCATGCTCCGTCTCGTTCCCGGCCCGCCCGGCGATGGGTGGTGCGCCCATCCGTCCCCGCGGCGCCGGGGTGGTCCGCGCCGCCGCCGGGCCGGCTGAGAGCGGCAAGTGGTGGGCGCCGCTGGCATCTGTTGTTTTCATTACTTCTTTGGTGCTTGATCGCTTCATGCCTTTCAGCGCGCGGAGTGTGATCGGCCGCTAATCATCGTTCGTTCTGGTGTATCGAATCATCCATCCGGTGCATTTTTTTTTACCTCGGTGGCAGCAGCAGCGCCACACTGTTTACTAGTGTGAGTTTTTCCACGATGCACGGGCGGCACGGCAGGGCAGAGTTTTTGCTGACTCGGCCGGCCCTGAGCGTGTGAGCCGGAGACGCCGTGCGTGCGAGGGAGGCGGTCGGTGGCCGTGGCCTCCGCTGCAGGCTCGTGAGCGTAGCCGTGGCGGTGACTCAGCGTGTCGCGGCGCGAGCCGGCATTTGGCAGGCGCACGGAAGCAGCCCGGCCGCTTCCGCATCCCGTGTTCGCACGCACGTACCGTACCAACCACTGTGGTCCAGCACCGACCGAGCCAGAGCCACGCACGCGCGCGCGACCAAACGGGACGGTGACCAGCTGACGAGGATCCCAGACGGCTCAATCTCACCTCGGATCAGGTGGCCTATTTTTCTTCTTGAACGACTCTTGGCTCTCGGCTAGTACACATCAAACTGTCCCATGCCAAACAAACACTGGGCGACTCTACTCAGGGTCAGGGTTAACCAAACCGTCGGAAACCGATCCGGTTTGGTCGGTTCCCGACCAAACCACCCCAGACCGGTTCCCATTTGGGGCGGTTTGAACCGTTCAAAATTTGAAATTTTTAAATTTGAATTAAAAAAATAGAAAAATATCGTAAAAATTCCTAAAAAATACTTCAAGATGTGTGTAAACTGGTGATGTAAAAGTTTTAAAAATTCCTAAAAAATACTTCAAGATGTGTGTAAACTGGTGGTGTAAAAGTTTTTAAATATTTGCTCATTTGGTATTTTTTTGGTAAATACAAATTAAATAAAAAAAAGGCTTGGCCCATTTAAGACCCGTCAAGGCCCAACGCCGCCCTAACCCTAACCCCCCTCCCCTAACGGCCAGTTGGCCATCCCCCCCCCCCCCGCGTAGCGCACTTGACTGCCGAAAAAATAGCTCCAGCGCCGCAACCGCCGGGCGACGCCGGCTAGCCGCCCCGGCGGGCCTGGGAACCGCTCCGGTTGGTCGGTAAGCCGAAGGGGTGGCAGATATACGGTCGTTGTCCCGGTTCCCGGCTCCCAAGGCCGGTTAGCCGGCCCGGTGCGGCGATAAGCCGCCCGACCGCGGGGGTAAGCCGCCCGACCGCGGCTGAGGTATGGATTTGATGCGGGTTTCAATGATTTAGGCTATTGTGATTTAGAAAATTATGAAATGGATGTAGTGATGGAGATATTTAGGTATATTTTGATTCCATCTAAGTGATTTTAGAATGTATGAAGTGGATCTAGTGATTTGTAGCCAATATATATATTTTGATGTAGGGTATTGTGATTTTGGAAATTAGGAAATGGATGTAGGATTTAAGTATTGTGATATAGTTATGTGTTGTCAAGTTGACATTGATATGTTCGTTCCATGTTTGTAGATACGCAATGTCTGGCAGAGAGAAAGATGTTGTATGGGAACACGGTGAAAATCTTTACCCCGGTTGGAGATGCAACTATTGTCATACGTCCAAGGGAGGAGGTGGTGCCACTAGATTGAAACAGCATTTGGCAGGACGCGGGACAGAGGTCGTCCATCGTATGAAGGTTTCAAAGGAGGTGCGTGAGTACTTTCAGCGTGAACTTGAAAGGGCTAAAAAGGTAACTGCTCAACGGGCTCAAGAGAAGTTGAGAAAGGAGAAGGTTGTAGCGGAAGGTAACTATCCTAGTGGAGATGAAGCGTATGATGAGGAGGCTGAGCTGCAGCATGCCCTGAACCAATCAAGAGCGGAAGAGGAGTTTCGTCGCGGGGTGCAATAGAGAGGAGGTGCATACGAGCATGGAGGGGGTAGTGGTACGAGGGGAGAGGGTACGTTGCAGAGGATGCTTCGAAGGGCAACTTCATCGAGGCAGACTCCTAGGGTGACGGACTATAACTTAGGTTCTACGAGAGGACCGACACAGCCAAGGATTGACACAGGCTCGTGGACGCAGAAGGGTAAGAATGCAAAGGAAGCTATTGGGAAAGCTTGGTCAAAGTTTTTCCATACTGCGGGAGTACCTGAAAGACAAGCTGACAGTCCATACTTTGTCAGTGCGGTAAGAGAGACACAGAAGTGGGGTACGTTTTGTTTGCATGCGAAATAATACCTAAGCAACTACATGTTTGGATCTAATCTCATGAGTGACATATGTTTGCAGGTGAAGATATCGCATCACCCACTGGACGGAATATTGATGGCAAGTACCTGGATCAAAACGAGCGAGACTTGCAGGTTCAGTACGCAAAGTTTCAGCACGACTGGCCTATGTTTGGCGTCACGTTGATGTGTGATTCGTGGACTGGGCCAACGAAGATGAGTGTCATTAACTTTTTGATATATTTCAATGGGGTCATGTGGTTCCACAAGTCTATTAATGCGACTGGAAAATCTCAAGATTCTGCATATTTGCGGAAGGTAACCCCTTACCTGGTTCATTTCAATCCAAATATGATTTGGATGTTGCTAAAGAATCTGTGTATTTACATGAGATTTTAAAGGTGGTGGACGATATTGGACCAGAGCATGTCGTTTATGTTATCACGGACAACGGCTCGAACTACAAGAAAGCCTGCAAGGGGATTCAAGATACATATGAACACATTATTTGGACACCTTGTCTAGCACACAATGTCAATTTGATGTTAAAGGATATCGGTGAAAGGTACGAACATGAAGGTTTGATTGATCAATGCAAGAAAATATCAACATGGTTACACAATCATGGTCAGTTGAATGCAATGATGAGGCAAGCGATTGGTGGTGAGTTGGTGAAGTGGTGTGACCAACTACATGTTCCTAGACAGTATGTATCGGAAACGTGATCGTTTCATGCAGTGGATGTGATCTCCTGAATTTTTGCAGAGCAAATGGGCCAATTCAAATATGGGTAGATTTACTCATGCCAGATTTTCAAGTCTAGATTGGTGGGCGGAAATGAAATTTGTCACTGACTCAGTCCAACCAATATACAGCTTACTTCGCTTTAATGATTAGGACAAGCGACCGAACATGTGCGAGGTATGTATGGCCGTACAGAGTGTGAGAAATGAAATGCAATCTTTGTTTGGCCGAAATATTTCCACGTTCAAAGAGTATGAAGAGATTCTGAACAAAAGGTTGCACGACATCTTGACAGACACCTATGTGGCGGGGGCTGAGGCGCGTCACCTTCAAACCCACCTGCTGGTCTTCATTTCACAGGTACCAAGTGTACGTACATATGCACATGTGTTTATCATTGTGACTTGTGAGTATTAATTATACTATATGGTTGATTGCAGGGGAGACTGAGTTCACGCATGCAACCCATGACATTGACCATGGAGCACCGATGTCGCAAAGGAGATCGGTTGGATCGATGGATTACGGCTCTCCATAGTTCTCTTGTAGCTCCTCCTACAGGGAATCCTCACAGTCTAGTTATCACTATCCTATACCTGAGTTGAGCATGCAGCCACCGATGAGATGGGTGTACGAATGGCAAGATCCCCATTGATACAATATGTTACTTCAGGAATGGTAGACGACATCGGCCTGGACGGGCCAAACTTGGCAAGACTTCAAAGCTGAGTTGCTTCAAAGGCAGGGTTTGAATGTGATGTCCACCGCGGAGTATGAAATGGCCTCCCAATTCTACCGTTGATCTATTTCTATCCACTATTATGTGTATGGATGTTTGTATGAATAATTATTTGTATCAGAGGACTACTATACTATTTGTATGGATATTTGTATGCACAATTATATTTATGGATATTTGTATGTATTTGTGGTCAATTTTTCCATTAATTTGCGTATAGGTCATGCCCATTTTTTTTAATCTAACCGACCGGCTAACCGGCCCAACCGGTCTAACCGGTCGGCTTACCGGACCAAACCGACGTCACGGGGAATTTGAATTCAAAATTTAAATTCGTTCGGTTTCCAGCGGTAACCGATCAAACCGGACCGACTAATCGCTACCGCTGGCCGGTGGTTCGAGGTCCCGGTTCGAAAAATAAATCCTGCTCAGGGTACGGGGAAGAGAGTGACGGCTACTTTGACGAACGTAACTGAGAGTTTTTCGGCCATACATTATCTTATCTACACATCCCTTTCATTTTAGTTGGGTAAATTATTTGCTTTCTACACATCCATGCTGCCATTTGGTGCATGCCAAGCATCCGTGCCACGAAACCTTTAAAAAGTCACAACACTATGAGTGCTGATTGGGAATTTCGGATATCCAAGCAAATATATTTAGCTTGTTCAGTTCTCTCCTGAAAGAGGACAATGGAAGTCAATTTAAATGGACAGTACCAGTTGGATCGGATGCCGAGAGGCTTGGTCACCCGGCCTCTCACCATGGCAGAGGGCGCTTCTTGCAATTAGTGCGCCCCTTAGTTCACCATGAAAGTCAATACGAGCAAACAAACGGAGAGTACTCCCTCCGCCCGTCGTTTAATTTTTTTACCCTAACTTTAATCATTCATTTTATTTAAAAAAGTTATGTAAATGTAGTCAAATTTAAGTTACTCTTAAAGTTTTTTATTACTAAAGGTAGCCATAACAAAAAAATATAATATTTTATAAAAAGATTCGAATAAGACGAGTGGTCAAAGTTGGAATTAAAAAGTCAAACGACTTACAATTTAGAACGGAGGGAGTATTAAGGAGCGTAATGAGAACCTGGTAGGTCATCAAACGAGAAGTGATAATCTCATGATGTCGACACGATCTTTTAAAGTCGAAAACAACACTTAGATGCGGCATACTATATGAGTATATGTATTATGTATAGGTGGGTAGTACTCCGTAGCATTCTACGCTTTGCTTACAACTCCAGCCCGGGTGACTAAATGGACCTCTATCTCTTCTTTTAGTTTCTCAAGTGGAAAAATTAAAACAACTCCAAACGGGTTACCTTTGTGGAGGCCACCGGATTTTGGTCCAGGGCTCATAGGACCGGAGGCCCTCTATTTTCATGGCAAGAGTTATTTTCTTTCGTTGACAGTTGGGTGGTCCTACTAAGATTTAGTAGCCATCATTTGGTTGGGCGGAGTCCGGAGATGATTAAAATTTTATGGGCCATCCTAAAAATGTAAAATAAGGACTCATATTTAGTCACCCACTAGAGTTGCGTTTTAGAACTGTCATGACCATTTTCCATTCATTTTGATAATTATACCCTTATGATATGAGTGGAATATGAATTATGCCTTCATCCTTTGAAGATGCGCTTCGGATCCTATGGAATCTCTAACAATGTAAAGAACTGGCTTACGTAAGCAAAACTTTTGCCACTCCCTTCTAGAGGAACCTAAAATTGAAGTTGACATTACGTGTGCTCCACAGTAACAAATTAACAATAGCGGCTCCCAACGGCATCACCGTCACGGCGAGAGAAGCACTACCGTCCACGGGCCGGACCCCACAGCCTGGACCCACGCGTCAGTCACCAGAAATAGCCAACCGTTGCTGTACAACCCGTGACACGTAAATGGGCCCCACTCATCAGCACGTGTCCCGCGCGGTGGTCTTATCCACTCGTCGGTCCATATCCATCCCTCTCTTCCCCGTCCCCGCTCCGGCCGCTATAAATGGCCCGCGACCCCCATCGATCTAGACCTCCACCAGCGTTCATCACCAGCCATCTCGCACTCGCATCAACCCAAAGCCAACCAGATCTTCCCCCAAGCAGTCACCGGAGAAGCAAGCAACCGGCCGGCCGACCAGAATGGCGATGGCACCATCCGCACGCGCCTCCACCTCCGTGTCCTTCCCCGCCCGCCCGGCGGCGGCGTCCACGGCCCGGCCGTCCGCTGGCGCCGGGGTGGTCCGGGCCGCGGGCGGCGTGGAGGGCGGCAAGTGGTGGGCGCCGCTGCTGGGGTGGTCCGGGAAGGCCGACTACATCGAGGCCCCGGCCCCTGCGGCGAAGGAGGAGAACCGGGGCACGGCGTTCGTGGGCGGGCTGACGGAGGAGAAGGCGCGGGAGCTGCGCGCCCGCATGGCGCAGACGGAGTCCTTCCACGACGCCATGTACCACTCCGCCATCGCCTCCCGCCTCGCCCGCTCCGCCTAGGCCCGGACGCCGGTGGAGGAGACGAAGAGCAAGCCTGCCGCCGACATCGCCGTAGATCTAGGCTCTCCGTCCGTGCCGCGCGCGACGTGTGAATATACGTGCCTGTTGCGTTCTGTGTTTTTTTTTTCTGCCCTCTTAGATGAATTGGGGATTCGTTCCCCATTGTCGTTGTGGAGGAGCCGGCGAGAGAGCAAGGGAGGGAGGGATCTGGTTTTTTAGAGCAACCTCACCTCGCCGGCTCCGCCGCTCCCCGATCTGCTCCGATGTGGAGCATGTTGTTCCCAAACCATTTCCGGTCTGCGCTCAACTGCCAGATCCGCAAAGAGTTGGTGCAAGCTTAATGAAGAACATTTTGTTGCTGCTAATTTTAATGCTGTGGCGTTGATCCCTACAGACATGCATGAGCTCCTCGATTTGATTTGGTGAGGCCTCCGCACGGGCTAGATCTGATGGCGTGTTCGGGGGAGCAGGTCGAGGAGATCGCTCCGATCCCCATTTCCTGATAATATTGGGATTTTCGCTGGATCTTGTTTGATGATTGGGTTTAGATTAGGCGCAACCACATCGTCCCTCATCTTCTTTCCACAAATAATTCACTGTTGATCCTCGACGCGTGATGACCCATCAGCTGCGTTCGTTGTATACAAAAACCTGCATAGTCCCCGGATCAGCAGCAGCACTTCAAACGGATCAGGCACAGAATCACACATTGCATTGCAGGAACCTTAACCAGAATTCTGAAACCGGATCTGGCAGACTGGTACCGTGTCCCCTAGGCCCGACCTCCCGGGACTGCAACAACAATATCAACGAATCATTTGGCATTTTTATATTTCGTATCAAATTGCTGACACCGACCCCTCTTTAAAGTTTAAAGTACCAATTGATACGCTAATCAAAATTAGGTGCAGTGCGTTAGTTTACTACAGATGTACAATTAACTCGGTTTTCAAAAGTCTAGTTGCCGGGCGAAACGCGCGGCCGAGGAAAATGGAGCAAGTGGCCGGCCCGTGCAGGCGCGGCAGCTTATTTTTAGCCCCGAGCAGCGGTGCACCAACGTGACAATATGCTCACATGCTTAAGCGTAGGAGAACACAGGGCATCTTTCTCGTACACGGTCCCGATCAAAATAATGACCCACTCTAACAATATTATAAGTGCCGCCACTTGCTGCCTATGGTTGCTCCTGCAAAGTAACCATCTGGAGTACGTATACGTTGATCGCTGCAACCATTCACTCCATCTTGATCGCTAACGCAGTGCAAAACGGAGTAGATGTTTTCTTCGCAAAATAACACTGCGTCAGCGACTCAGCGTTTCAGAGTTTTGTGATAATCTACTGGTGTCGGAATGGGCAATGTTTTAACCATCTGGATTCAGGCGCGGCAGCATTGCCGTGTGCAGCTGTAGCCTGTAAGACATCCGGGTTAAGCAAATTGTACACGCGTTGTGAGAAGCGGCCAAAGACGGCAGGCACAGGGACAGCAGCTATCGTGCCTCGTCGATAACAATCGCCATCACATCTGCTTCGCTAGCATCCGGCATTTGTCCATTGCACAGCTGATCAGCCCAAACATTTGTCCATTCGCGTTTGGTGACGCCATGGCGGAGGCAACAAGATCAGCATGAGCTCCATCAGGCAGAGTTGGGAGCAAATTTAAATATATTTCAATTTTATATCACGCTGTACACTGCCTATTGAAAAATCTTCACCCCACTGGCACTAAAGAAGCAACCAGGAAGCCAAGCTGAAAACCGGCCGTTTCTTAAACAGTGGGATTCTGGTCTCGTGTTTTTGCTTCAGGGTTTGGCTACCTAGCTTTTAAAGCACCCCCAGTCCCCCACGTTCAAGAAATCGCAGTCCAATCATTCCGATGCACTGTAGCATCGGATATCATCAAAAACTTTCATTATTGTAAGCCCCCTGTAGTAATGGCCAACTCTCCAAAAGAAAATACAGTGGCCGAATATATATTACTCGCTGTCAGGATTATTTTATGAGCTCAAACCTTTTGGCAGACATATATAATAGCACGAACGGAAGGAAATATAGGTACACATAGCACACTTGTCAATCTGAAGACCCAGTCAGCTCTTATCCAATGCGGATTCTCAATGTAATCAAAATTTGCTGTCTGAAAACTCATCCCTTCATTTCAGAGGGATGCAGCTCACTTGCTCTCCGAGTCATAGAGTTCCGATCTGAAAGAACAAAGATAAAACTGGATAAGTACGTCTCCGTTAATATCTCTTTGTGGATTACACTAGCATAGACCTTCACTACCAAAATGATAAGACCTATCATCGATTCCTAATTAAGAAAGTGTATCTGAAACTTTGTGCATATGGACAAAACAAAGAGAATAAGTGTATCTGAAACTTCAATATGAAAATGCTAGCAGCACCATCAAGCATGACAGGTCCACTGAACGATCACAACAAATTAAGCACTAGTAAAAGATATAAAGTTCTGGAAACAAGTTTACACAAAAGATAACCGTATGATAGAAAATGCCCACCTTGTACCTCTTTTGGGGTTATCCTAACATATGCTTTCACAGCTAAATGTACTTAGTAAAATACTAAAATCATGAAGAATGTTTATCTTCAATATTGTGCATATGGACAAGACATATATAGAGACAACATTGAAGTTGGAGGAAACTAGTTCAGTATGAATCTTCCATCAGGCATGAGTGCATGACAGGTCAACCTAATCCTTACACAATCAAATTAACTGGTACAGCAGATGTAGTCACGACCATTGGCACGTAGACCAGCTTGCACAACCAAGTACAGAAAGAAAGAAGGCTGCTTGTTCAGATAGCAGATGTAGTCACGACCATTGGCACGTAGACCAGCTTGCACAACCAAGTACAGAAAGAAAGAAGGCTGCTTGTTCAGATAGAAACTACATACAAGAACTTAATAATTAATATAATCTGCAACCAGGATTGTAGCACCAAGATTTACATGTATCAAGAGCACTTTATAGTAATAGTGGAACTTAATAAAGCAGTTCCTGTTCATTGTTCAGCACTCATTGTTTCACACACATTATGTAAGCCTTTCATTCGCATGCACAGAAAACACAGGTAACTCAATATGGAATGGCAGTTGGACTATGATATGGCTGTTGTCCTCACATACGGCTCGTAGATTGCAAAACATGCTCTTGCTGACATACGGGTTTTTACTTCATAGAGGATTTAACCTATATAACCATATGCCAAGTAGTACAATACTAGAATGTGAGTACTGGATATCCTCCAAGTTCAATCAGCCCAAATCATTAAATCTCCATTGAATATACCAGATTCTTTATAAAAGCTAGACATCACCATGAGAATTCATTTCACTTCAAGTGCTACAAGAGTTTATTGCAAATGGCGACTCCCATTATAAACATCAGAAGTCAATATAAGATACATAATGCATGCAAATCTTCCACAAAACAAACTAAAAATTACATTGTTCTAACAACTAGACTTCTAGGGAAAATACTAGCATCACAATCAGGCGTGACAGGCCCACAAAACCATAATAGGAAATAAGAACTAACAGACATAAAATTTGGAAACCAGTTTGCGCGTGCAAGAACAGCAGAAGCAAGAATGCCTTTCCCAGACAGGAGCTACACACAAGAATGTCCAGCTTGCATCGCTTTGTGGTTTATCTTAACAGGCCAATAGACAAAACATAATAAGAACTAACTCCATTGGAAAAAGATTCTGTAGTTTTATGCATATGGACAAACAAAAAAGAGAAAACATGGAAGTTGCAGGAAATAAGATCAATTCAATACAAAACAGCTTTCTTGCCACCAGGCATGAGAGGTCAAAGATACAGCAATGAAATCAGACAGTCCACGTGCACAATCAAATTATCTGTTAAAGAAGATGTAGGCACCACCATCAACAATGTAAAACAGTAGCAAGAATAGCAAGAAAGCAGGGGCATCTTTTCATAGAGGTGCTATAGACATGAACATAATCTACTTATTTAGGTTCATACTCTCTAAGATATACAAGAACAGGCTACTTATTCGGTTCATACTCTCTAAGATATGCAAGAACAGTCTACTTATTTAGATGTAGTGTTGCCAGGACCTTTGTACCTAGATTTACATATATCTAGTGTATTTGATAATAAGAGCGAAAAAAAATAGAAAACAGCTTCTGTTTCTTATTCATCACTCAGATTTCATCCATAGGTTCATGCATATCATATAAGCTGTTCAGTCTAATCTATAGTAGAAACAGCTAACCCAAATACCCAATATGGAATGCTAACTGGACAGGTTTCACATCCTGAACTTCCATAGGCTCACACATATCATATAAGATGTTCAGTCTCATCTAAGTAAAAACAGGTAAACTCAATACAGGATGGCAACTGGACTATGGCTTCACACCATAAACTTAGGACTCCTAGAGCAAGTTCTTTGCCGAGATATGATTTTTAATTCATGGAGGATTTGAGGTAATATGCCGGTAAGGCTATACTTCAGGTTCTTCAATAACACAATGTGGGTACTGAACATTCTCAAGGCTATATCAGTCCATAGAATTAAACCCCCAGTCCTCCATAGAATATATGTCTGATCTTTATAAAAGCTACACATTAATGGCCATGAGAGGTCCATATGTGCATCCTATTCCCATTATGGCATCAGGTATCAAACATAAGACAATAATGCCTTCAAATTTTCTTTCTAACAAACTAACAACACATTGTTCTAGGAAAACCAAGCCAATACATGGACCAATTCACAACAATCAACTGTATGTATGGAGTCAACTTCCACTTTAAGCAGCATCTCTAACTATGTTTATTCAAATTTATGTTGAGATCTTAATGGAACATGGACGAAGAAAAAAAATCTAGCATGAATCAAGTGACTAATTGTTCCCAGCTGTGGTGAGATGTAAACGATTTTCAAGTTATATGATCATATTATGATACTGTATTTTTCTCCCTTCATTCTATTATTTTAAAATATAACATTAATGTGATTTCCAGATGTCCTATTTTTTAATGTAATCGTGCAGCATTTTTTTTTTATAGTATATGGCACCATACAATCACAAGTTCTACTCTGTATGTGATACATGTAACATATGGCCACTTGTACTTTTGGTAATCGGTACAAGAAATTACACAATTTATCTGCAGTGAACTAAAACTAAGTTTCATAGGCAGCACCATCAAAATCACAACATTGAGCTATTTATCTCCCAATGAATACTTACCACATATTATCAGTACATCGGTCTCTACCACACTAACCAGCACATTGACCCTACAATCACACCGCATATGCTGCAACGTCCAGGATATTGTAATGCCAAACTACAACTGTTCCTATCAGTTATCAGCATTAGAAGCTACGCACAATAGGCCGAGCCTTAATTTTATTTTTTTTTCTAGAGAATCCGCTGTCACTGAGCCAGAATTCACAGGAATCAGAATGGTTGCAGCGTGTGGTGAGGGAGGAGGAGGAGGACGTACATGAGGTAGGCGCCATGGGCGAATGCACCGGCGAGGACGCCGTAGAAGAGGCGGTCCCTCAACACAGGATTTTGCCGCAGGCCGATCCTGACTGCCCCGTCGAACGACGCGGTGAAAGTAACAACACAAACACAGGTCAGCAAAAACGCAGCAATAGGAGGGGGATTGGGCGCGAATGACATGGCGAGCGTACTGAGGGGGAGCACGGGGGCGTAGACGAGCGGGAGCAGCAGCATGTACGGCGGCTTCCGCTCACGCTGCGGGGGGCGCCTCCCCGCTGCCGGATCGCTGCCGCGAGATGATGATACAAGCCAGTGAGATCGCTGGGATGGAGTAAAAGAAGGTGAATTGAGTAACAGCAGGCGCGCTGAATTGCTTACTCGAACTGCGAGGAAGAGCGGGACGCCATGACCAGTGCCGGAGACGGAGCAGCCGAGCAGGAGATCGAATCGAGTGGAATCTGATGAATAGGGAAGAGTGGGGGTTTGGCTTTGGTTCGCGTGCTCGTCCCAGGTTGGTTTTGGCCCCCCTGTGTGTGTTCGGCGCCGCCGGTTTTGGAATTCGTTGGACCCGTGGTTTCTACTGGATGGAATACGCCTCCACCTTCATGGTTACGTATTGCGTTGTGGAGTGGGCCAAATGGTAGCTTTCCTGGATCGGGTTCTTCTCGTGAAGGTCAGCCAGCCCAAATGATGGATGGGCTGCCGCACACACAATTACTAGATAGGCCCGGCCCAGGTTTTAGTCCGTAACTCAGCCCACTGGATCAGTCTCAACTCTCGCGGCTCCTCCTAGATCGGCGGCGGCGGCGACGGCGACGATGCTGAGGGCGCGGGGGGCGGCGCGTGCGCTGCTCCGCCTCGCAGGCGCCGGGTCCGGCGTCCAGAGTGGCGGCGTTGTCCCTCCGCTCGCGCGAGCTGCGTTCGCTCGCGGTTTCCTGGATTTCGGCAAGGTAGCCGTCCTTCCTCCTCCATTTCTCCGGCGTTGCAGTTGATTAGATGGTTGGAGCGAAATAATGGTCTGGTTTTCTTGTGTTGCTGGGGCGTCCAGGCGGGGAACAAGGAGGAACTCGAGAAGGAGAAGGCCAGGCTGTAAGGCTCCTCTCACCCCCAACCTCGTTTTACTAGCTTACCCATAGTCGCTGCTGCGACTTCACTGCAGCACTGTATGGAATGTGGATGTGACGTGTGATGGTTTGGTTCCGGTTGGTCTAGTGCAGTAAGGATGAGATGAGCAGGGGCTACTTCGCGGACATATCCGAGATCCGCAAGAACGCGGGCAAGGTATACTATCTCTTATTGAGCTGTTTATAGTATGTAGAAGTACAACATTTTCTAGTTGTTGATGTGTTTGGGTGATTGGTAATCACGCTGTGATCAAAATGGTTTAGATTGCAACTGCAAGTAAGGTCATCATCCCGGAGGTTGAAGCTGTGAAGTTCCCTGATCTAGCTGTGGAGTCCTCTCATGGTGGGGCTTTGCATCTGCCCCTTGTTGCGCCTGCTCCGCAAGAGGATGGCGGCAAGGCTGGCGATGATGTGATTCCTGACGCTTCATTGGTCTGCCTTTCCTTTCGTGCAAGCTCACAGGTATGTGAGGGATTGCTCAGTTGCTTTTTCTTCGTAGTCCCTGTAGTTTACATCTACCTGGTCTGCAACCAGGCGGTGTGCATTTCAATTTCCAACTGTTTGGTTTGTATTGCATTCGCAGAACTGCCACGCCTCTTAAGTTATTGTATACTTGCTAGATGCATACGTCTAGTAAAATTTTGATTTTGATGGGATGCTTTTGGATTTGATTTGTATCTGATAAAACTAGAGTTAACAAATCACTGTTCGTGTTTCTGTTATACCATCTTCATCTATCGAGCTTTTATTGCATAAGTCTTAGGATTACAGCTCTTATTCTCTGTCATTTGGGTTCAATGTCTACGGTCTACCATCTACTTCGGTGAGTCCACTACATGCACATTGAAACTTGTAATCCCCTTTAGTCGAATCAGCTACAATTTCTCTCACCATGGTATGAACAATTCAGTGTAGACTAGTGTGCCCACCACTGCATATTGATTGGTCAAATGCTGATATCTAACTGGATGTGCATTTTGCTTAACAGAAAATGGCAGAATCATGGAGTTCACGTTTCCTTGATGCATTTGGTGCTGACAAGAACATTCATGTTTATGAGGTATCAGTATGACAGTATATAATGATTATTGGTTTCGTGTTCGATGCAAAGTACTGCTAATGGTATTCAAATCAAAATAAATGAAAGAAGAGGATAAAAATTCATGATCGAGCTCTTTTTGTCACTTCTCACCAAAATCTTCTGTACCACTAACAGTAAATACAGTATTCAAATCAGGCTTCTTGTCATTACTGAATTGTGAAAATATCAAGAACACTCTAGTTTACATGATTATGGATTGCCATTTACATAATTCATTCTATAATAATTTTGCCATTAAGTTATAGTCAGTTATTTTCATAATGGCATGTGATAGTGGAAGAGAATAATGCCAATAGGTAATTCTTCATTGATCAAGTAATACCTAAGATTTTGACTGGTGGCGAGGGGAGAAACACCTTACACTATTTCGAGCACTGAGCTGAAAGGGAGATATGTTATGTTCCAGGTCTCTTTTATAGATTCTTGGCTGTTATCATCGAGTCCTGTGAGACGAGCATTTCTCAAGTTGATGAGGAAATCTGACAATCCTCAGAGGCATGTTGTTTACGCTTTTGGAGACAATTATGACTTCCGGAAGAAGCTTCAGATTATAAACCTTCTCACGGGGTAACTTGAATTCTTTTCCCTTCAGACATTGATAAAACCTAAAAGTAGATATTCTTGTCTTGCACAAAAAAAAGTAGATATTATTGTCAGTCTAATGTCGTTCAACCCTTGAAGCGCAGGTACATATACCTGGTCGATTGTGAAGGACGAATAAGATGGCAAGGCTTTGGATCCGCAACAGAAGAAGAGTTGTCGTCGCTAATGGCATCTACCTCCATTTTGTTAGATGGAAAATGAGATGAGGTTGCTACCTATTTTTTTTCCCTTGTAACTTTTGGTGGATGAAATTTTGTTTCATAGCAGATTCAAAGTCATTTCTGCCTTCTCATTCAACAAATGGAGGCGTTTTTTCCACTATAGTTAATAAGCATGGGATGGATGGTTTTCTGGTTTCCAATACACTATATGTAACAACTTCAATTGTTTGAAGATACAGCATGGATGTTCTGGTGTCAAATAATTTCCATGCCTTGTGTAACTGTTGTTAGGAATACCGATCTAACTTCTTCGATTAACCAGTCCACTGACCTCATATTTTTTTAACTGTTCTCTTCGATCTTACCTGGAGAAGATAAATGTAAAACGCATCTTGTGTTTGCCTTGCTTGTTCAGGAACGTGCATAGTGGCATAATTGAAGATGTTGCACCAGCTTTTCATACTTTTTCATTTGATTCTCCATCTTATACATTATTTCTTATGTCCGAGAATGGATATGTTTCCTTAAAAGTGCCACAAATTCCAAGCATATGTTTAAGACAAACAAGAATCTCCCCCACAAATTGCTTCTTTTCATAAAGTGAAAACTTTGGTTAGGTTCATGTTACGTATTCTAAACAGAGTATTCATGCATATTCTTGCATATATGAGTTTCCTCACTTGCCCCTACAAGATATAAATACGCGGAGGCACGGAGACAAACATCGAAGTTTGGCAATACATTATGACAATAAAGGTGGAACTATGCAAATTGAGTTGGAACTTAGAAGAGTGTAGTTTTGAAATGTGATAGAACAAAAAATATTATTTTGTGAACTGAATTCTTAAACGGTTTTCTTAATTCTCCTAATAATTTACTCTTATTACCAAGGCGGGAGGGGAAAATTTCTCAAAAAAAAAAGGAGAGGGAAAAAAATGAAATGTTGTAAATCGCAGCCTCTTGAGGGGTTTAAGTGCAATTGACGAAATCAACAACTCGCTCGTTGATGGCGGTTCATTGATCGAAAACCCCAAAAGCCGTCGCTTCGCTACCAGCGCCGCCGCCCCATTTCCGGCACTGCCGCTGCCGGCGAGGGAAGCTATGGTGGACGCGGCGGCGGGTGATGGAGAGGACCCGCGTTGGAGGCGGAGCAGCGCCGATTGCGTCAACTTCCTTGCCTCCCGCTTCGCCTGCAGCAAGGTAAGTACCCTACTCCCTAGCTACCGAACCTTTCGGCGGCAAAGCCCTAGTCCGGCGGCGCCATTTCCAGGTTTCCGCGTTTCGCCAACGGCAAGAGGCTGCTGGAGCCACCGTGGGTGGCCATCGATTGGATTGATGCTTGATCGGATTTCTCGGGTGCTGTGTGTGTTTGGGGTTTTGGTTGCAGGGGACGAAGTGCGAATTCCGGCACTGCGAGGGCGCGCGGTTCAGCCCGAGCTGCTGGTATTGGTTCCAAGGCAACTGCGTCAATCCGAGTTGCACCTTCCGCCACCCCGTGAGTGATCTGATCCTGGCCGCTGAGTTAAATTCCTGAGATGGTAGTTGGTACTCTGTGTTGGTGTAGAGAATGTGCTCAGGTAGTCAGGTTAAATTCTTGCTAATTGACACTTGATACTGACGGTTGCAATTGTCAATCTTGTGCCGCCATAGCTTATGGTAAGTTCCTTTGTAAGTTCCTTAGCAAAAAGTTTACTTTGTGGAGAGGTGTTGTGAGAAAGATGAGATGGCACTATGGCAGTACCCTGACCAATTGACTCACTGAACAATTTATGAAGAATATTTGCGATATTGGTCCGTTGGCAGAGGGCTTGTTGGTTGGGATGATATATGGGCAGCCCATTAGACTTCGAAGCAATTGCATACAGACCACCAATTGGACTACCATCAGTGGACTTTGTAACAACATCAATTCTACATTGCACATGTCGGTCAGAGTCAACAGTAATTCCCTGAAAAGAATGTTTGTTTGTGTCCCGACATTGGCCAATTCCATGTTTGGTCCGTTGTGCTATGGACATGTAGCGTTGCTGATGTATGTAAATGAGTTCAAGGGTCGAAAGCGAGGTTCAGGTTCTCTAGTGGTCGAATGTGTCTGTGGTTCTCTAGTGGTTGAATGTGTCTGTGTCACTATTTCATTTGCTGATGTACAAATAAGAGGCCATCATGTGTTATATGATATTTCTGCTCTGAAATCTTTAGTGTTCTTTTTTTTTGTGAACTTTCATAATATATTGATTGAAGTAACTTACTTTCTTCGCTCTTTATTTTATGCCTTGTACAGCCGACTTGCTGAACTTATCTTCTCAATAGCTTTCTTGGTTATGTAGTTTGTACGTCACCTGTTATCTTATAACACCCTTATCTTACAGCAATTGGAAAGCTTTAACCGAACCAAACCCGTGGCGGATCCACTTCTATCACGTGCTTCTGCTTCTGTCAAGGCAGGTAGTCCTTGTTTCTTCTATTACAATTCATACTGTAAGAAGGGTGGTAATTGCCCCTTCCTACACGAGCCTCCAACTTGTAACAATGTTGTTGGAACTTGTTCTGGAGCCACAACTTCTGACACTGCTACAGTACATGGAAATTCTGCTGAAGATAAGAAGATAGAGTCATCAAAATATGCTCTTGCTAATCCTTATGAAGGCAGCCCTGAACTGGCTGAACACATAAAGAAACACCACTCAAAAGGAGTTACAGAGTCAAGCAGTCCCGTATTTAATGGAGCTACTTCGAATGCACCTGAAACGTCAGTTGATACTGTTGGATACATGAAAAGCTCTATGCTGTCTGATCGGAGTTCAGGAGATTCAGCAATGGAACATGCAGAACAAGATGAATCACGTGATTCGTCCCCTGGATTTGATGTGCTTGTGGATGATGGACTCCCTAACAAGATTGGTAGTGAGCATCAATTGACACAGGAAAGAGACGCTGATGGGCTTAATGTGAAACATTATATTGGAGACCCAGTTGTGTGTGGTCTTGATTATCATGATGCAGAGTACCAGGAGCAAGGATTTAGTGACTTTGAACGTGGTTGTTATCTTAATTATCTTGAAGAAGTTCTAGGGCATGATTATGTTACCACTTTTGGATATATACCACATAGTAGATTAGATCTTGTAAAGCCCACTTCTGAAGAGCGTGGCAAAAATGTCTTGGATCCAATAAGCTTAATGGCATTGCATGCTGACTTTGATAATCAGAACACCCAGATTGGGGACATATCGAAGCAAAGATCTGAGGGGAGAAGAAATGCAAAGGGCAAAAATGGTCGCACGAAGAGACGCCGTGTCCATGAAGCCAAGAATGGTTCCAAAAAAACTGAGCAAAGACCAACTCAACACATGCAAAATTCCTTGATCGGAGATTGTTATGGTTCTCTTGTCTCTGCAACCCTCAAAGGACAGAAGAAGAAAAGTAGAAGAAAGCAACACCGTGCTTGTTCTGCTGGATCATCAAACTATACTAATGCAAATGCAAAGCACCTTGACCACCCTGAAGATTTTATCGGTCCAAAGTCCCTTGCTCAGATAAAAGAAGAGAAGTGTAGATCCAGGCCAAGTTTTAGTCATTCTACTGCTCACGTGGCTCATGGAAGACCATCCTCAAATGATTTTGAGGGGCCCAAATCTCTGAGTGAGATTCTCAAGGCCAAGGGTAGGACTCCTGATGGTTAGGAATCATTCGGTAGCAAGTGTTTATGGTGAACTTGGTCAGAATGATGTGAGCGAAAGCTAGTTTTTGCTATCATAACAAGTAACTTGGAAAATGTCAATTTCGTGGTATGTGGACAAAATGTTAGGAGGATGGTGAGTGTGACTGTGAGGAGGAAGAAGAGACCAATGTTCAAGAATTCCTTTTGCTTATTACCACGATTGGTAAATTATATTAACCCACTTGTTACTTAGTGTTGCTGAAGTCTTGACTGTGAAATGGCGCCATCAGGAGGTGAACTTCTGTTGTGCTCTTTGGATGCCATCCATTGGATGTGGAACAGTCACCAAGGTTGTTCGTGTAGGTCTGCTCTGTTATATGACATCAGCTTAATTACAAGCAAGAGTTGGACATGTCTACCTTCGTGCCTTATGCTACTAATCATGATAGTTTGTTGAACACATCGCGTCTGTAAGTTAGTTAATCGTTTGCATGGTGAAATTATTAACTAGCCATGTGCATTGCTTATATCATGGGAACTAACGTATTGATGCTAAATGACATCCTCGGCCCATTGCAAGTTATACCAGTCATTTGTCAAGTTTTGTTTACCATTTATGGTAATGATTTTTTTTTTAAAAAAAAATATGCACATGGATGTTTGCTGCTTTCGCTGCCTTTAATGTGCAATTTACTATTGGTTAAACTAATATTTGATAGCTGTTAATAAATATAATATAACCACCTGTTTAAGCACTAAAGCAGATAGAGGATTAGAGGGGGCCCATTTCCTTTTAGAGTTCTACTCTGGCTTGATGTCAATTTTTTGCGCAGCTGCACCTAAAAGTCTCCCTAAATCCTACGTACTTAAGAACTCCCGACTTGTCACCATCATGGCATCATCTGACTCAGCCTGAAGTTTGTTCATTTATCTGCATGTATATTATTGGCTATTCAGCACAGCATTTCCTCCCACTGCATTCCTTACATAAGCCTTAGAATTTCTAGGTGTACCCATATCTACAAGCAGATTGATATAAAGGGGGATGGCGGAGCTGCAGAGATCTTCTCAAACTTTTAGGAGGCCTAGTTCATCAGGTTCGGTCTGGGACCTACTAAACCAGAGGGGCCATGGGGGCAACTGGGGATACAGGAGAGGACAGCTTAGAGGTGGTGATGGCAAAGAGCTTAGCAGGTCCAAGGAGGGCAACCGGGCCTTCCAGGTTTGATATGTCCCTCCAGCTCTGGAGCCACCTTCACCCAAGGTCTCACGCTGCATGTTCTCACCTAAAGAATCTTGCTGTTAATCTTGAACTTTGTAGCTTCATATCATATGGTTTCACGCTTATCGCGAGCTCATTAGCTCCAGTGCTGAAACACTCCCCTGTAGAGATTTCCAGGGACATCTCGGAACTGTACCCTAATCTTCCCCTGAAATATGTACTCTAAGCACTGATGCATAGAGCAACTTGCCCAACTAAATACTCCTATTTTTTTATCCACGGGCGAACTGGACGTGATTGGAACGGGATAAAGCAAAGGGGTGATCACAAAAAATTCATGTGATACCATGACTTTCAAATATGATCTTTGCTTAATGAAATAAAAAAGCAGGCAGATGGTTACAAAGGGCCAAAGTTCATCATCACAGTGCCTGCAAAAGGAGACAGATACATGCAACGTTTTCTAGGCTACAAATAGACAAATATACAGCGGACATACAGCTCGGCACTTCAGAAGGTCGACATGAAGAGCACAACATTAACATGTAATCTACGCTAAAGTCTCCTCTATATACAAAGCAACTAGTGTTACCGCGGGAAGTCCATGGATAACAAAATCTCCCTTTCCATACTGAACCGTCTGCTCCCGTCAGCATTGCTACTTCTCCGCCCAGCTGAAGGAATGCTCACTGCGTGCTCTCCGGCTCTTGGATCTTCTGCAATGTTGGTTGATGCACTTTGGAGCGCCTCAAGTCTCATCTCGACTTGCTTCATCGTGGGCCTATCTTCCCCGCTTGAGCTTACGCACATTGCTGCGACCTCTGCCACTTCTCTGGCATCTTCATCCCCTTCCTTAGCGACTTGGGGGTCTAGTATCTCAGAGAGCTTGTTTTGTTTCTGCAGCAAGAGAAACTGTTCCACTAGACTGTTACCTGCAGGTGACATGTAAATATGCGGCTTCTGCCTTGTTAAAAGCTCCACTAGCATGACACCGAAGCTGTACACATCACTCTTCTCAGTGAGCTGTCTCGTTTTGTAGCACTCTGGGTCCAGATATCCAAAAGTTCCTTGAATGGCAGTTGTTACTCTAGTCTCATCAATCGGGATGCCTCGAGAAGCTCCAAAATCTGAAACTTTGGCTGTTAGATTATCATCAAGCAAAATGTTCGTGGCCTTGATATCTCTGTGAATTATAGAAATTGATGCTGCTGAGTGTAGATAAGCAAGGCATCGTGCAACTTCAAGAGCAATTCTCAGTCGTTCCTTCCATGGCAATGACAGTGTAGAATTGACATGAAGATGCTCATACAGGGTTCCATTTGGAATGAACTCATAGACTAATAGTGGAACCTCTGTCTCCAGACAGCATCCAAAGAGTTTTACCACATTCCTATGGTTTATTTGAGAAAGAATGGCAACCTCATTGATGAAATTATCGGTTTCACTTTGTATTGATCGCATTGACCTCTTAATGGCAACGACACGCTGGTCAGACAAAATGCCTTTGTAGACGGTGCCATGGCCTCCTTTTCCGATTTTTCTGTCCTCATCAAATGTATTTGTTGCCTTTTTTAGCTCCTCTAGTCTGAAGATCATTCTTTCAGCAATGTCCTTGTCCACCAACTGTTGCAACAACAACCCACGGTTCTTCCTGAAGAAAAAGTTTCTCAACCGTTTGGCTTTCCGGGCTCTTAGCTTTCGCCTTAAGAGAATAGCAGCAAAAGTCAGAAGCAGGAGGCATGCGCCAGTGCCAAACCCTGTAGCAACAGCTAATCCTGGAACACATATAAATTCGAAAATGTTTTAACTAATGCTTCTATTAGAACTCAGAAGGTAATATAGCAGCAGTTGAAGCAATAGTTTAATGGGAGATGAGGAGATCTTGCTACCTGGAAATCTTTCTGCATCTTTGATGCATCCACGTGGTTTCTGGGGGTTGCCGGAGGTGCCAGGTGGACAGATGCAATCAGAAGTTCCATTCGTGTTAATGCACTGGCCAAAGCATTGGTATTTATCCGGATTTGTGCACTCATCAATATCTGTTGCAATGCAAACCACAGATGTGAAGCATGCTCCTTTTGAGAGGGGTTGGTATACTGAAACTGGAACTCATTTTTTCCCCTTATTTTTGGCAGTGAAGTGAAACTGGAATGTAACATATGAATTATAAGTTGCATACCTTGGCACCCATTTAGTATGTAAGGGTTGCCCTCATAGCCATCACTGCAGCGGCATATGTACCCTGATGATTCGCCAGTCCAGTGATCATGGCAGTGACTATTATAGCTGAGGCACCCATAATCACTTGAGCTCCGAGCGTCAGTACAAGACGAGTTGCTGAAGTTCCACTTAACAACAGCCTTGGCCTGCACCGGCCCAGCGGAGCCAGATATGCCCCGTGATGTGACTAGAGCATCTGAGACTGCCTTCTGCAACGACAAGGAATTGTTGCCTGTGCCCCACCACTCGCTATCCACCATGACCAAGGTAGCGTTGAATGGCTGCCCTTGCATGGTCGAGTCGTTTCCTGCAGGGTAAGAGGCAAGCTTAATGGAATACATGTTGCCTGCTCCTGGCATGGATGCCTCACAGCAACCAACACCTGAGCAGAATCCATTAGTGGCTACTGCAGGACGCCCAAGCAGGCATGATGATGTACATCTAACCACCATGTTGTCTACATCTGCCGGACTGACAAGAAACTCGAACCCACAGCCCATGACGACGAAGTTGTTCCAAAACGGTGATACTGTGAAGATGCTATCATCAAGGGGGATCCCCCATGTTATATTGTAAGCGTTGCTCCCAGTCAGCCTGACAATACCATTATCAACAAAGACCTTCCCATGACGCAGAGATATGTAGAGCACCTCAGCTCCTTCCAAGATGAGTTTAGGTGGGTTGTAGGTCTCATTGCAGGTCAGCTCGAACCCCTTGTGGTAGCACCCGACACCAACACCAAACGGGTAAGGTACACTGACCTCACCACACTTGCTAATGCAACCAGGCAATGCTAGGTTGGTGTCTGCGAGGAGCACAGGCATGATAGCCTGGACCTGCAGAAGGTGCAGCACTGCTATAGCTACCACACGCATCCTATGATTTTGATGAATGAAGAAGAAAGCCATATTCAACTCTATTGGCAGTCACATATATATATGTGAAGGGCATGATGACGCACCACCATATGGACGCAGTTAAAAGAAAAGTACTTTGACCCCAGATCTCTGATAATTATTGACTGGTTTTAAAGATAGAGAATCCATTCAAAGGGTGTGCGCACTGGAGTAACGGAGTTTCAACCTTGCACTGATATGTTTAAAGGCACGCCTGGTGCGATAGGACCGTATGTCCATGTCGGAGAAGTAACATTCGAGGTGAAAAAATTGATGAAAAACGCACGGCGACAGGTTTGAAGGACACTTACTCTGACTTTTGTCCAGTGTTTGGGCATTTTTTTAACTGCAATAAATTGACCGGCTCGGAATGCCCTGCCAAACAGAAGCTCAAGCTAGTGAAGCCTCAGAGGCATAACGACAAACAGGTGGGAGGCATCAGAGATGTTACCAAGCAGTGCGATGCAGCGAGCTGATTGCTGAACTGAGCTCTGAGGTGCGGAATCTCACTCGGCGGCTCCGGCCGCATGCCCGACCTCGAAGTCGGCGGGGCCTCGCCGTCGGCATCGAGCATGTCGGGACCCTCCATTGAACGAACCAAAGTGCGAGGCCGTCGGCGCGCCCAAGGAGGTAGGAGGAGAGGGAGAGTACAGCATCTTCTGGGCCGTTCGTTTGCGTTTGATGATGGAAGAAGAGCTTGGTGGGCTGGGCCGTCACAGCTTTCAAGGCCGTTTCCTTCTTTCTCCTCCTCCTCGAGTTTACCCTTGCGTTTTGCTAAATCAAGCTATATGCAATTAATAAAAATACTAAAAAGCAAGGGAGAAAAACGAGCTTTTAGTTCTAGCTAGAAAGTACTTACTGAGGTACTGAATCGGTCGGCTGCATGCAATGGCAGTTGGAGTGTCGATCTATTTTTTCTCTCTTTCTAATAACATGTGAATCTGGGTTGAACCTACTATTCCCTAGTCCAGCACAAAGTTTACAGGTGAGAGCGCATCATCCGATTCCCTGTGTGATTTGTTTTCGGTTACTCTGTCGCCCCTGCCATGCCATGTAGGTTCAGGGCTTTCTGCAGCTCTGCTCTGTCCTCTCTGAATATTCCGCACGTGGCACATGCGACCAGCAAGGCGCGGGCTCGTCTCGTTATCGTTAATAATGAATGGTTGATGCCGCTCCAAATCCAGCGAAGCATCCACGGGAATTGACAGTCGCACGCACACACTTAAAACTTCATCAGGCTGAAGAAGAAAGAAGGAGCTGCTCCATGTCATGCTCTTAGGTATTCATACAGTTCTGATAAAAAAAAAAACTTGACGATACTGCCTACGAGTAGTAAGAAACACCTCGAACCTTGAAGCTCGCCGGCACTGGCGTGCTCCTGTCAACGGAGACTCGGAGAGGCTTAAACTTCTAATTTTAGACAACTGGAGCTGGACTGCAGCCGGCATGCTTTGAATATGCTTGTTTTGTATCATATCATATACTTAGTGTCAGTGGCATGACACACCTCGCACACATGATAATATCTTATCTTAGGGTAGGAGAAATTTGATGAGGCGTGACTTTCACCGGAAGAGTTTCCAAGACAATTAGGGGTTAGGCTCCTCTCATGTATGTTTGTTGAAGCTCCGCCACTGCACACAAGTCGATTTAGCGCGAGTAAACTTTTGCCAACGGTCGATCCGTAGCATCAGAGCATTTCATGACCTCATGCAGTGTTATTATTATTATTATCACACGAAAACGCCACCGCCCACAGGTTGTCGCGTCAACCCCAATCGACAGGAGATATAGAGGGCATCATGGCAGGGCAACAATAAAAAAGCGAATCACCGACGGCCAAGACAGCTGCACCCCAACCGCCATTATTGGGACAAGAACGGATTACCGGACAAGTTTAACGCAAAGCATGAGCCAGCAACAGCAAGCTTAAAATAGTGTTCTCAATAGGCTGCAGCTCTCACCGTCACACGGAAGAAGGGACAGCGACTTCCCAGAAACCCCCCTGCTGCGTTATGCTTTCACGTGTCCTTGGTCTGGCGTACGAAATGTTTGCGTGTTGGAGCCAACATGTTCGTCAATTGTAAAAAGTTTCAGCAACAAAAAAAATCTTTTTGAAAGCTGATACTCTGCCCAGACACTCCACTAGTAGGTTTATTAGAAATCCATAATTAGCTGGTTTTCCTGAAGATAAAAAGAGAGCATTTTTGTCATTCAAAGCTAGAGAGATAGTATAGCTAAATAATAATGCATTCTGTTAGTCAGAAATATCTGCAGCGAAATGTATTTGTTTCGTTGCATTAGGTGTCCGGCACACAGATCTTTGTTGTTAATGAACCTCCTGATTTACGTGAAATATCTACAGGACATGACTTGCAACCAGTAGCCAAGTATTCCCAAAAAAAAACAGTAGCCAAGGAAATATCATTCTATGAAGCTGCCAGCGTTTTTTATTTCCCCTCTGTCCATGCACTTACATAAATAAAAGATAAACAAAGATTAGGCATGCTGATTGCGGATTGCCTCTATTTTATCTTTCCTTTTGCTGTCGGTGGATGAAATCAAAAGACTGGGAGTGTGTTGTCTACCACTACCACTGTGTTTGGTAGTCTAGGCATTTCCAATTTGCACAAGAGTTCTTAATTAGTTCTAGGAAGGAAGGGGACAAAATCTGTGATGCTCCTTAAACTAGAAAAAGATAGGTCACTGTCAAGAGATGACCCCCGGTGTCACACTCTATTTGAGTTTCCATTCGATTTCTACGCGCAAATGTAGTCGTACCTCATCACTGAAACAAACTACTATGAGAAATTCTAATGGGGAATTCTATAGCCTCTATTTTTTTAACCGACGGCATTTTCTGATAAATATACGTGACTCTGCTTGTAAGGAAAACTGGAAAAAAAAAACTATACAACTTCGGTTTGTATACCGTACAACTCCGTCCGGTCGAATTGTGATATCGACACGAGCAACTCATCACAACCTATAGCTTCAGGTGGTCGGATTGAGGTATCGACACAAAACAACTCATCGCAATTTACAACTCTGGCTAGTCGAATTGGGACATTGGCAACTCATCGCAACTTACAACTCTGGCTAGTCGAATTGGGACATTGGCACGACCCAACTCATCGTCACAGCTAACCAGTCGGATTGAGACATGGTCACATCCAACTCCTCACCGCAAAAACAATCCTCCATTTCGACACCAAGAATTGCGGCAGTGGCCAGTGGGCACCCACTGAGCTGGTGTTTTAACCATCAATGATCATCAGTGGACAAAACAATCCTGTGATTTTCAACCCTGATCTCCTATACAAATCACACACCCATGATCAGGCTGCTGCCAGCTCACACGAAACACGCATGGTGCACATGGCCGTCTCCTCCCCCTCTTACCATTTTTTTTTTAATTTTAAAAAAAAATTCGACGGCTGGTAGGAGGGCAATTCGGTCCGCCGACGAGGCCGCCGACAGATCGACCCGCTGCACTGCTGCAGCCGGTGGAAGAGGAGACCTCCACCAACTCAACAAAACTAGCCGAGGCAGCGGGGCTCGTGGTATGTAACAGAAGTGGAAGGTGTGGAGAGGAAGCAGAGGCAGCACCACTGCGGCATTGCAGCCAGCGTGTGAGGGCATGGTGGTGGCCGCCGCCTCAGCTGCTCGGATCTAGACGCCCCTGCGGGCCGATCGGTCCCCGCCTCGTTCTCTGTCGGTGTCGGCGCGGGGAGTGAGAAGGGAGCCGCGGAGATGGCGGCGAACAAGGGGATGGTGGCGGGCTCGCACAACCGCAACGAGTTCGTCATGATCCGCAACGACGGCGACGCGCCCGCCGCGGTACGTGCGTGTGTCCTACCCGATGCCGTCCTCGCTTCCGTTTGAGACGATTTCATGCCGTGCGCGTGCGTGTGTCGGTGGATCTGGGGTCACCGCGCTGGTTTGGGTGGAAGTGTAACCGCTCGGGTTGCGACCCCAATTGCGTCTGCTACTGCGGGTCCGTCCGTAGATTTGCCTCGTCTCGCCTGCTTATTGCTGCGATGCTTCCGTTTCACTCCTCAAGTCAACAGATTAGAGCTTATCCTCCGCACGATCCCTCCAGAATTGTTCCTGCGTGATCGAATTGTTCGAACACTCGGGCGTCATGCGGCAAATCGCCAAATGGTGCTACGAGGTGCATTGGTTAGGAGATCCAGTTAAATGCAGCCTCGGATTGTTTAGATCCTGAGTTTACCAAGTAATTTGTGTGCCTCATTAGTTCCACCGACGATGAATTAGATCCTTGTTTGGCCTGCTGCAACCCACCCTTGTGAGTTGTGACTACAACACCATGGAACCTGCTAGTCTTGTGTAAATTGCCGCTGCCCTTTCTGGCATTTGGATCTTAGCCTCGACTTGGAGCCGAGTAAACTGTTGATCACCGACTGATTTTCAGTCTGTTTGTTCGTGTGTGAAGTGCATGAGTGACTGATGTGCCTTCTACTCGTGAAATTCTGTTTGGATGTGTGCTGACTTTGTTGTTATATTGCTGATGCAGGCTAAGCCCGCAAAGAGTGTGAATGGGCAGGTCTGCCAGATTTGTGGAGACACTGTTGGTGTTTCAGCAACTGGTGATGTCTTTGTTGCCTGCAATGAGTGTGCCTTCCCTGTCTGCCGCCCTTGTTACGAGTATGAGCGCAAGGAGGGGAACCAGTGCTGCCCTCAGTGCAAGACTAGATACAAGAGACAGAAAGGTTGGTTTCCTTACTACTTTGGGTATGTGCTTACTTTATGTGAACAATGGTTGCAGTGTAGTGGACATTTCTTATGATGTTGACAACCAAGATTAAAACTTCTCATCCAGTTCATTCTGAATAACAGTAATTAAGAACTTCTTCTTACTTCCTCTTGGATGAAAATTCAGGTAGCCCTCGAGTTCACGGTGATGAGGAAGAGGAAGATGTTGATGACCTGGACAATGAATTCAACTATAAGCAAGGCAATGGGAAAGGCCCAGAGTGGCAGCTGCATGGTCAAGGAGAAGATGCTGATCTGTCTTCATCTGCTCGCCATGAGCCACATCATCGGATTCCCCGCCTGACAAGTGGGCAGCAGGTATGATACATGGGATTCATGTTCATTATCAATTTTAATCTTGATACTGTGGTGCATTGTTCACTACTGCACAGTGGCGCATTTGCTCATGGCGTTATACTTGTTTTATATGAATGTGTGCTCTTACCAACTAACATTCTGACAATCCCTTTTTTTCAGATTTCTGGAGAGATCCCTGATGCCTCCCCTGACCGTCATTCTATCCGCAGTCCAACATCCAGCTATGTTGATCCAAGCGTCCCAGGTATTCTATCATACATCACAAATTTCTACTTCTGGAGATTGTATCTGCATATTTGTGGAGAAATCTTAGTATTTCTTTACTGTGGTTTCAGTTCCTGTGAGGATTGTGGACCCGTCGAAGGACTTGAATTCCTATGGGCTTAATAGTGTTGACTGGAAGGAAAGAGTTGAGAGCTGGAGGGTTAAACAGGACAAAAATATGATGCAAGTGACTAACAAATACCCAGAGGCTAGAGGAGGAGACATGGAGGGAACTGGCTCAAATGGAGAAGATATGCAAATGTATATAAACTACCTTCCTTTTTCTGTCTTATTATACATTGGATACGAGAACTTGAATTGCTTTAGGATGAACTCTGCATGCACTGAAGACGACTCATAGGAGCAAGTGCCTGTTCATGTTAATCAATGGCAGAATGGCTATCAGATAGTTTTTGCATTTCTGAGCAGATGAAGATCGATTTTTCCACTCCTTGGCTAACCTTTACTAATGTCTAATGGTTTTAGATTTTTCTTCAAAGAAACTGAGGTATCTGTAATTTTATTTGTGGCAGGGTTGATGATGCACGGCTACCTCTGAGCCGTATTGTTCCGATTCCCTCAAACCAGCTCAACCTTTACCGGATAGTGATCATTCTCCGTCTTATTATCTTGTGCTTTTTCTTCCAGTATCGTGTCACTCATCCAGTGCGCGATGCTTATGGACTGTGGCTAGTATCTGTTATCTGTGAGGTTTGGTTTGCTTTGTCTTGGCTTCTTGATCAGTTCCCAAAATGGAATCCAATCAACCGTGAGACATACCTTGACAGGCTTGCCTTGAGGTAAGCTGCAACATTGGTGAACATTTCTTCAAGATTTTGAATACTAAAATGCTCCTTTGTGTCAACATTTTGTGTGTTGATATGCCTAATTCTAATGTTGCAGGTATGATAGAGAGGGAGAGCCATCACAGCTAGCTCCCATTGATGTTTTTGTCAGTACAGTGGATCCACTGAAGGAACCTCCACTGATTACAGCCAATACTGTTTTGTCCATTCTTGCTGTGGATTATCCAGTTGACAAAGTATCATGCTATGTTTCTGACGATGGTTCAGCTATGTTGACGTTTGAGGCTCTCTCAGAAACTGCAGAATTTGCTAGGAAGTGGGTTCCCTTCTGCAAGAAGCACAGCATTGAACCGAGAGCTCCAGAATTTTACTTTGCTCAAAAAATAGATTATCTAAAGGACAAAATCCAGCCTTCATTTGTTAAGGAAAGGCGAGCAATGAAGGTAAGCTATAAATGTCATAGTTACACTACTGTACTGTTGCTGCACCTTTTGCTTAGGTTTAACTTTGGTATGCTTTGTTTCAGAGAGAGTACGAAGAATTCAAAGTAAGAATCAATGCCCTTGTTGCCAAAGCACAGAAGGTGCCTGAAGAGGGTTGGACCATGGCTGATGGAACTGCTTGGCCTGGCAATAATACAAGGGATCATCCTGGCATGATTCAGGTGCCCTTTAGTATAAATGAAGCCATTTCTTAAAAATAAATTAATGAAACTAGAATCTTATTGAGCGTGCCCTATGTGGAAATCAGGTGTTCTTGGGGCACAGTGGTGGGCTCGACACTGATGGAAATGAGTTACCACGCCTTGTCTATGTCTCTCGTGAAAAGAGACCTGGCTTCCAGCATCACAAGAAGGCCGGTGCAATGAATGCACTGGTATGTTTATGTTCCATGAATTCACGTCTACATCATGCACATATTTTGTATCATGTACTAATTCTATCCCTTTTGTTGGTGGTCAGATTCGTGTATCTGCTGTGCTTACAAATGGTGCCTATCTTCTCAATGTGGATTGTGATCACTATTTCAACAGCAGCAAAGCTCTTAGAGAGGCAATGTGCTTCATGATGGATCCTGCGTTAGGAAGAAAAACATGCTACGTCCAGTTTCCACAAAGATTTGATGGCATTGACTTGCATGATCGATATGCTAATCGCAACATAGTTTTCTTTGATGTAAGTCTGGCAGAGTGGTGGCTCCTTTGTTAATCGTCAAAACCAAGTTTTCAAAGCTCACATGGTATTTATTTTGCAGATCAACATGAAAGGTCTAGATGGCATCCAGGGTCCAGTTTATGTGGGAACAGGATGCTGTTTCAATAGGCAGGCTCTGTATGGCTATGATCCTGTATTGACTGAAGCTGATCTGGAACCTAATATTGTTGTTAAGAGCTGCTGTGGTAGAAGGAAGAAAAAGAATAAGAGTTATATGGATAGTCAAGACCGCGTTATGAAGAGAACAGAATCTTCAGCCCCCATCTTCAACATGGAAGACATCGAAGAGGGTATTGAAGGTGTGTGCATGCTGTTATCCATTTTTTACCTTTTATTCTTAGAGATCAGAGAACAATCATTGCTTGTATTGCTTCATTGTGAAGCATGCTTCTCTTAGTCCTGTTTTTTCAATACTATAAAATAAATGAATTTTAAGCTACTCAAGTTGGCTGGCTTCTGCTGATTTTACTTTTGGAATCCTGTTAGGTTATGAGGATGAAAGGTCAGTGCTTATGTCCCAGAGGAAATTAGAGAAGCGCTTTGGTCAGTCTCCAATTTTCATTGCATCCACCTTTATGACTCAAGGTGGAATTCCACCTTCAACCAACCCAGCTTCTCTACTAAAGGAAGCTATCCATGTCATCAGCTGTGGGTACGAGGACAAAACTGAATGGGGAAAAGAGGTTAGTGTGGCAGGCAAACTTTCCCTCTTCCTTTCATGTTATATAGTTATTTAACTTTGTATGGTGGCATAGAATTTCTTTGCCCCTTCCAGGACTCAGTATATGCTTTTTCCGTGTTATGTTGTTTCAGATTGGCTGGATCTACGGTTCAGTTACGGAGGATATTCTGACTGGGTTCAAAATGCACGCAAGAGGCTGGCAATCAATCTACTGCATGCCACCACGGCCTTGTTTCAAGGGTTCTGCACCAATCAATCTTTCTGATCGTCTTAATCAGGTGCTCCGTTGGGCTCTTGGGTCAGTTGAAATTCTGCTTAGCAGACATTGCCCTATCTGGTATGGCTACAGCGGGCGGCTGAAGCTTCTGGAGAGGCTGGCTTACATCAACACCATTGTTTATCCAATCACATCCATTCCCCTTATTGCATATTGTGTGCTTCCTGCTATCTGTCTCCTTACCAATAAATTTATCATTCCTGAGGTTAGTTACAAGATATCCTCCGACTTCGTTGCTCTGTTATTCAATATTTTAGGTGTCATTTCTGTTCTCATTATTGCTCTTTTTGTCATGTCACTGTTCTAATCTGTACAACTGTTATCACATTGAACTAACAAACAATACGCCATAACTATTTCCTCTTGATATTCTTCTTAACCAATGTTGAGTCTACAATTTTTTATGTTTATGATGCTGATGGTTGAAACCAAACAAACATTTCGGTGCTATCATTTTGGTGCTATCATATGGTCAACCTCTAATGTTCATATGTTTTTGTGATGTGCAGATTAGTAATTATGCTGGGATGTTCTTCATTCTTCTTTTCGCCTCCATTTTTGCCACTGGTATATTGGAGCTCAGGTGGAGTGGTGTTGGCATTGAAGATTGGTGGAGAAATGAGCAGTTTTGGGTTATTGGTGGCACCTCTGCCCATCTCTTCGCCGTGTTCCAGGGTCTGCTGAAAGTGTTGGCCGGGATTGATACCAACTTCACAGTTACCTCAAAGGCATCTGATGAGGATGGTGACTTTGCTGAGCTATATGTTTTCAAGTGGACCAGCTTGCTCATCCCTCCGACCACTGTGCTTGTCATTAACCTGGTCGGAATGGTGGCAGGAATTTCATATGCCATTAACAGTGGCTACCAATCCTGGGGTCCGCTTTTTGGAAAGTTGTTCTTCTCAATCTGGGTGATCCTCCATCTCTACCCATTCCTCAAGGGTCTCATGGGCAGGCAGAACCGCACGCCAACCATCGTCATTGTGTGGTCCATCCTCCTTGCGTCTATCTTCTCCCTGCTGTGGGTGAAGATCGACCCTTTCATTTCCCCAACACAGAAAGCCGTTGCTCTGGGGCAATGTGGCGTGAACTGCTGATGAGGACTATGAGACCCCTGTTCAAAGAGGCTCAATCAAGATCTACCCCCTCTTGTAAATACCTGAGGAGGCTAGATGGGAATTTTTTGTTGTAGATGAAGACGGATTGCATCAAAATTATGCCCCCTGTTTATTAGCTTCATTGGTGCCGGTACTGCTGTGGACCAAAAACACTGTGAAGCTCCCCTCACTTGCCTGCAGCACCGTCCAGCAGCGTAAATTATGATTTTTTTTTGTTTGTTATATTATACGTGGTGTTCATTGTTTTAGAGTAAATTATCATTTTTCGAGAGAACACTGTCCACACAAACTATATGGCGATGCTATTATTTATACGCAGAGACACATACATTCTTTGGCTCGTGAGCAAACACTGTAATCTCATAGCACAACTATATAATGCAGACGTATCAACTCTTGTTTCTTGTGCTTGGGAATGTAGAATTGTGACCTTCTGGCAGTAATGTATATATTGGCTGGTGGTAATTTCAGTATGTATGCTTGAAAAACATGGAGGCATCAGCACCTGGGACTGCGATCTCTCTGGGTATTCAGGAATCAGATGGCAGCACAGCCAACTGCGGCTCGTGCGATAGCTTGTTTTCTGTTGGTAGTGGATGCTAATGCAGTTAGTTGTGCACAATCACACAGGCCGTCTGCTGCTAGAGCGACAGCCGTCGCATCTTCTACCTGCTGTTTTGTGAAATGCAGAGGCTGTGTTCAGATCTGGCGCCCCAACCTACCATTGGCATCATGCCATCTTTTGTCATGGTCCAAATCAGGCGAAACGGCAGAAACTTTGGTCCTGTACCACCGAACAATATAGCCGCCGAAGCGTGTGGCCAAGCCACCACATTTATCTCGCCAGTGATCGGCCTACGTGTTATAGAGAGGAATTAATGGGCCATTCCTGTGGGCCTTGGGATCCCATTGTCGTTGTTGTGGCTGGAGGAAAAGTTTCGTTTTCTTCGTTTTCAAGGAAAAGGCCCAAGAATCATAGGAGCAAGCAACACAAGAGCTCGCTCGAAAGCGTCGAGAGGGACACGGGGAAATTGGCCGGCGGCGGCGGCGCTACGATCGGCCGGATAGCGGATATCTTATCCACAATCGTCTGCGAACCGCCACACAGTGTGGGCGTGTCGGTCGGAATATCTCCCTGGCCGCCGTGTTTGCTTCGCGATCGACCTCTCGCTCCATCTCTCTCTCGCTACCCTCCAAGGCCACCAGCAGGTGGTGTCTCCATCCACGATCAATCGTCTTGGGAGACGTCGTCTCTACGAGATATTTCAAATGGGAATCCGCCGAGATCGATCGACTGCAGGCTAGCTAGCTCCACACCACACATAATATGTACGGAGTACTCGTGTATACGTACGGGTCATGTTTATGAGCCCTACGTACTCCTTTCCGGTTTGAGGCCGATCGAGGCAGACGATCGATCGATGGCCGTGCCGTCTCCTCTTATTAGCGCGTGGTGCACCCGGTCGATTACGTTGTGCACTAGTGCGTCGTACATGCGTGAACGGGTCGAGCACGAGGACGACGGTCGCCAGCTGATCGACACCTCACGTGCGCATATAGATAGGAGTACGTACGTACGTACGTGATGATGTGCATGTCGTCGCTCGACATGTCGGGGGACTCGGGATGATGGCGGCTTTAAATTTAGACCGAGACGACAGACGAGGAAGCTTCCTTGTTTCCTTTCACCGTCCAAATGAAAAGGCACACCGCATGCACTTGGTGCCAATTGCTTGGGACTGCTAGTCTTTCTACAAGATATTTTTCTTCCAAATAAAATCTCTATAAGATATTTTGAAACAATTAGGCTAACAGAAAAAAAAAACTAGCCCGACAAGGTGAAGAGCCTTGCACCCCGTGAGGTGACTTTTAACAAAAACAACCCATAATATACGCTCGTGATGGGTTGGTGTGACCATACATACCACCAATCACTAGGCTAGAGGACGTATTAGGCTAACAGCCGTCTTCTTAACTTCTTTTGTGTGCACGTTGTGGAAAATACGATTATGGAGTAGTACAACTTAAACGTAGCCATTTAGGGCATGTACAACAATTTAAACGGTGCTGTCTGTAAATTTTTGCCATGTCACATACAGACGACATAACAGACAACTTATACAGTGGCCTATCTATTATGTCGTCTGCAAGCTATTTAATTTATTCTAGGAGAAACAAATCCTAGGGATCAAGTCTGAATTTGAATTGTGTAAGCCATTTTGTTGCTTATACAATAGATATTTCAAAATATATGTTAGGATTTGTCGGGTACCTGTAAAAGGGGTACCCTAACTTTGGCCTAAAACTACTCGGCGACAAGGCCCACAACGGCATTGGCCTGGCTCCACAGCCCAGCAAAGGCCCACCATCGCAAAACTCCTCGGCACCCGTCCCGCTCGAGGTTGACGGCCACCCTCGAGCAGGGATGTCCGTGACGATCGAGGCCCGGCAACCTCGAGGGGGACGTTCACCCTCGAGCGGGTGATTTTCGTCTCGTTCGAGGTTCGGCAGACTCGAGCCTGCAGTCCGAGCTCGAGTCAGCCACACCGGAAATGACGCCCGAGGCTCTGCGACCCGTCAATCCAAATTATGATGACGCTCCTCTGCGGTCAAAAAGCAGGGGATCACTGCGCCACTCCACCGCCCACGCCCCGGAGAAGACACCGGTCAAATCCACTCGCAACAGTGGACTTCTAAGCGCCATGCTGCACGGCCAGACCTAACCTTGGCAGCAGCACTGTGCCAACCACTCCTTTGACTTCGCTCGCCTCGGGAACGCCACCATCCTCGAAGGCGACCCTCGAAGGAAGCTACGGAGGCTCGATCTGGACGCCGTACGCAAGTCACCACCCTCGACGCCGTGAGCCGTCACAAGAAGGAAGGACATCACGTCAGCCACTGCCATGTCGTCAGCCGGAGTTGGAAGGCGCGATTCCCGCTCGCACAGTGCGCGGCATGGACAGAACAGTGCACTTAGCAACATCAAACCACGGACACATGTACCCGCACCCTGCCCCCTTGGCCTATAAAAGGGGAAGGGAAGCCCATGCAAAGAAAGGGAGCAGACGAGCAGCACAAGCACGACCACAACGAGCAACGCTCAAGTTCATACACACTAGAACACACACCACATAGCTGGGGACTTGGGAGCTCATCTCCTTCTCCCACCTTGCTTGTAACCCCCTACTACGAGCAACACGTAAACTGGTGCATCGCACCACTGCTGGACGTACGGCCCCGTGGCCGGAACCAGGATAAAATCCCCGTCTCTTCTCTCGCCATAAGGGAAACGAGTGGTTTAGCACCGCAATCATTTGTTGGTGCCGGTACGACCAAATCAGGCACCGACAGTTGGCGCACCAGGTAGGGGACCAGCGCTGCGCAACCCTCGTTCCCGATGGCGAACTTCGGCCAAGGATGGCCCCCGCTGGGCGAGAGCAATCTGCTCCCAGTGGGGCAGGAGATCTGCTTCGGGAGCTTGCGGTTCCAGACATGTGGCGATGATTACCACATGCGCATCCTCCAGGAGGACCCAAGCGACCGACCGGAGCCTCATCATCCGCTACCGGCGGCACTACGACGGCGGAGTCGTCCCGGACCTCGTGTACGACGAGCACGCGCTGCAAGGCGCGCCGCCGACGTCAGCATCCCTCCTCCCGCGAGGGAAGGGGAGATTCTGCAGTCAGGGTCACAGGAGAGGGCCGCTCCCTTCCTCCCGCAACCCATGTCTGCACCACGTGCCACGACGGCACGTCCCTATCCCTACGGGCTACGCGGCCCTACGGTCACGTACGCCTCGTTCGTCCGCACTGCCATGAGTGCGTATGACGGCCAGCCAGGTTGTCATCCAGTCTCGGAGCAAGACTTCGCCGCCCCGACGACCGGCGATTCCCGCACGGGGCCCGAAGATGGATACGCTTTTGAGCGTGAACACCCTGGTTGGGACTACTCGGGTCTCCGCGACCCAGAGGCCTTCCTGGCCTTCCAAACAGCGGCGGATTATTGCTTCAGCTATTCCGATGATGAGTATGATCCAACCAGGGAGTGTTTCGTCATCAACGACGGGCAGATCAGCGAGGGATCGACGTCGGACGACGACGGCGAGGATGATGACCAGGGGGGCAACAATGGCATAGATCCGGTAGGCGCGCAGCCATCGGACCCATCGGACCACTCTCCTTCCGAGGACGAGCGGCATCCGCGCCACCTGCCACGAGTTGCTCGCCTCCACGACTTGGGAAGTGGTGACGTCTCACCACCGGCGCGCTCCGACCACGAGCCGCCCAAACAAGGCCACGAACACGGCACGGACGCACGGCGTGCGGGGCGAGTGGCTCAGGCCCGCATCCTTGCCGAAGGCAAAGATGACGACCTCGCTCCCAGAACGAGCCAAAAGCTCATCGCGGCGGCCGCGTTGCTCCGAGCCATGCCGGAAGCAGCTACCCCCGAGGGGCGGAAGCTGCATCTCGAGGCCCAAAAGTTGGTCGAGAATGCCGCCCGACAACAGGCCGAAAGCTCAGCCTCCCGCCTTCGACGTTCCTCAGCCTCGAAGGGCGAACGAGGAGGGGAGTCATCGGTACGCTCACCCCGGCCTAACGGCAGGGCACGAGCACAGTCCCGGGGCGACTCCCACCGGGACATGGCGCGACGCCACGCCAGCGAACCACGGGCACCCGAAGCAGGAACACTTCCAGCGAGGGTACCCGCGAGATCACGCCTCCGGGACACCCGAGGCGCGATCGACGATGGCGATGCTCGCAACACGCTAAACCAAATAAAGCAGCGAGAGGGAGCCTGGACCCACCGACGCGGGCGTACTGACGTTGGGTGGAACCGGGGTGCGGTCCCAGAGCCAGCGGGAACACGGGTGTTTAGCCACAACATCCGCACCGCTCCAATTCCCCCCCGCTTCCGACAGCCTACCACCATCACCAAATACTCTGGGGAAACGGACCCCAGGGTATGGCTCAACGACTACCGCCTAGCATGTCAGCTCGGCGGCGCCACAGATGACGCCATGATCATCCGCAATCTGCCACTCCACTTGGCAGATTCCGCGCGGACATGGCTCGAGCATCTGCCCCCCAACCGGATCCGCGACTGGGACGACCTGGTCGAGACCTTCGTGGGGAATTTCCAAGGCACCTACGTGCGCCCCGGGAACACGTGGGACCTTCGAGGGTGTAAACAAAAATCCGGCGAATCCTTGAGGGACTTCATCCGGCGCTTCTCCAAGCGCTGCACCGAGCTCCCCAACATCATCGACCATCAGATCATCCACTCCTTCCTCGAGAGCACCACATGCTATAGCCTGGTGTGCAAGTTGGGGAGGAGCCCACCCCCCGATGCAAACCGGCTATTCGAGGTAGCCTCGAAGTATGCCTCAGGGGAGGAGGCGGCCAACGCCATTTTTAATGACAAGAAGGGAAAGCGTCCCGAGGAGGCGTCCGCGGAGGACGACAAGACAAAGGGTCCCTCGAAGAAGCGGAAGCACGGCAAGAAGGGAAAGAAGCTCCGGGCGCCCCGCGAAGCGGGCGACGTCGAAGATGAGGCTCTCGCGGTCGACCCTAACCACAAGGGACCTCGAGGTCCCCCGCGTGGTGGGGGCGTTTTCGACGACTTCCTCAAGAAGCCGTGCCCGTATCACAAGATCGCAGTCGCTCACACCCTCGAGCAGTGTGAGATGCTACGGAAGTTTTACAACCGCATCCCTCGAAAGGATGGCGGTCAGCCCAAGGATGGCGCCGGCAAGGGCGACGACGGGTACCCCGAGGTGGAACATGTGTTCTTCATCACGGGAGGCCCCGCGGCCAACCTAAAACCTCGGCAGCGGAGGAGGGAACGCAGGGAGGTCATGCTGGTCCGGCCAGCGACCCCCTCATATCTCGACTGGTCATCAGAGACCATCTCGTTCGGTCGCGAAGACCATCCCGACCATATCCCGAACCCCGGACAGTATCCCCTCGTCGTCGACCCCGTCATCGGCAACACGCGGTTCTCCAAGGTGCTCATGGACGGCGGCAGCAGCCTCAACATCCTGTACGCTCCAACCTTGGAGCTTATGGGGATCAGCACCAGCGAGTTGCGGCCCAAAACGTCTTCCTTCCATGGAGTCGCGCCCGGAAAGCGCGTCCAAACTCTCGGGCAGATCGACCTGCCCGCCTGCTTCGGAACCCCGGCAAACTTCCGCAAGGAAGTGCTCACCTTCGAGGTAGTAGGCTTCAAAGGAGCCTACCACGCCATTTTGGGAATACCGTGCTACGCCAAGTTCATGGCCATCCCCAACTATACCTACCTCAAGCTGAAGATGCCAGGGCCTCATGGAATCATCACGGTCGGCCCGACGGTCGAGCACGCCTACGAGTGCGACATCGAGAGCATTGAGCTCGCGGAGGCTCTCGCCCTCGACGAGACCCTCGTAGCGGATCTGGAGGCGATCGTCAACACGCTCCCTGACGCCAACGAACGACAACCAGGGAGCTTCGCGCCCGCTGAGGACACCAAGACTGTCCCCCTCAACCCCGACAGCCACGACGGCAGGGCGTTGAGGATCAGCTCTTCCCTCAGCGACAAATAGGATGTGGTGCTCGTCGACTGTCTCCGCGCCCACGCTGACATCTTTGCGTGGAGCCCCTCCGACATGCCAGGCATTCCGAGGGAGGTCGTCGAGCACTCTCTTGATATCCGCCCCCACTCCAAGCCGGTCAAACAGCGCCTCCGCCGTTTCGACGAAGTGAAACGGCGGGCGATCGGTGAAGAGGTATGCAAGCTTTTGGAGGCCGGATTCATCAAGGAACTGTTTTATCCCAAGTGGCTAGCTAATCCTGTACTAGTGAAGAAAAATGGGAAGTAGAGAATGTGTGTAGATTACACCAGCTTGAATAAAGCATGCCCGAAGGTCCCATTTCCCTTGCCACGTATAGATCAAATTGTAGACTCCACGATGGGATGCGAACTCTTATGTTTCCTTGATGCGTACTCCGGCTACCATCAGATCAAGATGAAGGAGTCCGACCAACTCGCGACTTCCTTTATCACCCCTTTTGGCATGTACTGCTACGTCACGATGCCCTTCGGCCTTCGAAACGCCGGGGCCACGTACCAGCGCTGTATGTTCCACGTCTTCGGGGATCATATAGGTCGTATCATAGAAGCATATGTCGATGACAACGTCGTAAAAACCAGGAAGGCGGACGACCTGGTACGTGACCTCGAGGTCGCGTTTAGCTGCCTCAGGGCGCACGGAGTAAGACTCAACCCTGAGAAGTGTGTCTTCGGTGTGCCTCGAGGTATGCTCCTGGGCTTTATTGTCTCCGAACGAGGCATCGAGCCCAACCCCGAAAAGGTCACGGCCATCCAGCAGATGGAACCGATCCGCGACCTAAAGGGTGTACAGAGGGTGATGGGATGCCTAGCGTCCCTAAGCCGCTTCATTTCTCGTCTCGGGGAGAAGGGGTTGCCTCTGTATCGACTTTTGAGGAAGTCAGAGCACTTCACCTGGACCGCGGAGGCCCAGGAAGCTCTCAATCGACTCAAAACTGCGTTAACGAACACGTCGATCCTTACCTCACCGAAAGAGGGCGAACCTCTCCTCCTCTATGTCGCAGCAACCACTCAAGTCGTCAGCGCGGTCATAGTGGTGGAAAGGACCGAGGAAGGACACTCCATGCCGGTCTAGCGACCAGTGTACTACATCAGCGAGGTCCTGTCCGAGACCAAGACGAGGTATCCCCACATCCAGAAGCTGATCTACGCCATTGTGTTAGCTTGACGGAAGCTGCGAGGCGCACCCGGTGACCATCATGTCGTCTTTTCCGCTGGGCGAAATCATCCAGAACCGCGAGGTCTCTGGGCGAATCTCGAAATGGTCAACAGAGCTGATGGGGGAGACCCTCGCTTATGCGCCAAGGAAAGCCATCAAGTCCCAGACTTTGGCAGACTTCGTGGCCGAATGGACCGACACCCAGATCCCCTCCTCGAAGTCCAGCCTCGACTGCTGGGAAATGTACTTCGACGGGTCGGTGATGATGACCGGCGCCGGCGCCGGCCTGCTTTTCATTTCACCCCGCAGGGAGCACCTTCGATACGTCGTGCGACTCAACTTCCCCGCGTCCAACAACATGGCGGAGTATGAAGCGCTTCTTGCTGGCTTGAAAATCGCGCTCGAGCTCGGCATTAAGCGCCTCGACATCCGTGGCGACTCGCAACTGGTAGTTGATCAGGTGATGAAGGAATCCAGCTGCCACGACGAAAAAATGGCGGCATACTGCCAGACGGTACGTAACCTCGAAGACAAGTTCGACGGCCTCGAGCTCCATCATATCGCACAAAGATATAATGAGGAGGCCGACGAGTTGGCAAAGATCGCGTCAGGGCGAGCCACCGTTTCGCCGAACATATTCGCCAAGGATATCGACGGACCCTCGATTGCCGTTGCCACCTCAGCCCGGCCCCGACGACACCCAACGCTCAAGCGGCCACCCTCGAACCCACGAGCGCGGAGCTCTTGGTGGATGAGGACGAGCCCATGGGGTACGAGGCTTGCTCGAGGCAAGAGGACGAGGCAGAGGCGATGGAAATCGACGAGGCCTCGGCGCCTCGAGACTGGCGGAGCCCGTACCTCGACTGGCTCGATCGAGGCGTTTTGCCTAGCGATCGAACGGAGGCAAGGCGCGTTGCGAGGAAAGCCAAACGGTTCCTCATCGTCGAGGGGGAACTATACCGACGGGAACCTCAGGGGTCTTGCAACGCTGCATCCCGATACCCGAGGGAAAAGAGCTCATCCTCGACATCCATGCGGGCGTGTGCGGACATCACGTAGCCCCACGCACGCTCGTGGGCAACGCGTTTCGACAAGGCTTCTACTGGCCCACTGCCGTGGTGGACGCCACGGAACTGGTACGAACCTGCGAAGGGTGCCAGTTCTACGCACGCAAGACGCACCTACCTGCTCAGGCGCTGCAAACCATCCCCATTACGTGGCCTTTTGCCGTATGGGGCCTCGACCTTGTCGGGCCAATGGCGAAAGCGCCCAGGGGCTTCACGCACCTACTGGTGGCGGTCGACAAATTCTCCAAATGGATCGAAGCTCGACCCATCAGTAGAATCAAGTCTGAGCAGGCGGTGCTTTTCTTCACCGACATAATCTATCCGTTTGGGGTTCCCAACTCCATCATCACCAACAACGGCACCCAATTCACGGGAAAGAAGTTCTTAAAATTCTGCGACGATTTCCACATCCGAGTGGATTGGTCAGCAGTGGCCCACCCACAAACAAACGGTCAAGTAGAACGTGCCAATGGCATGATTCTACAAGGCCTAAAGCCTAGAATTCACAACAAGCTGAAGAAGTTTGGGCACAAGTGGGTGCAGGAGCTACCATCGGTGATTTGGAGTCTGAGAACGACCCCAAGCAGAGCGACAGGGTTCTCCCAGTACTTCCTCGTCTATGGGGCAGAGGCCATCCTCCCCACGGATTTGGAATATGGGTCCCCTAGGCTCCGAGCGTACCAAGAGCAGCAAAACTGCCAGGCTCGAGAGGAATCGCTCGACCAGGTCGACGAAGCTCGAGACGTGGCTCTACTCCACTCGGCAAGGTACCAGCAAAGCCTGCGGCGACAACAGGCTCGAAGGGTCCGGCATCGAGATCTCTGCAAAGGAGACCTCGTGTTAAGGCTTCGACAGGACAACCGAGGACGGCACAAGCTTTCACCCCTATGGGAGGGGCCGTACATCGTCGCCGAAGTCCTCAAGCCCGGGACATACAAGCTAGCTGACGAGGACGGGCAGATCCTCACGAACGCCTGGAACATCCAACAGCTACGTCGTTTCTATCCCTAAAGTGGCCCGTGGCCCTCGAAACCTTTGTACATACTCTAGATTTGTACAAGTCTTTTGAATCAAATGTCGACTTTTTAACCCCCACGGTTTGGAAATAAATAAAACGAACCCTTATTCCATTCACGCTTCAAGGAAGGTTTGGCTCTACCCTCGGTAGAGCCATCCCTACCTCGGGGGCTAAATGGGGAGGAACCCCCGAAAAAATCATCACTTCTTTCAAAAATCCTTTGCGAACTCTCGAAGGAAACACACTAGGCGTGAAACGGACAAGGGCAGGGTCGCCTGAGCCGAGTGTTCGCCTACGCCTCGAGGCTACAGCAACACCTCACTTCCCTCCGCCTAAGTCATTCACGTACGATCGATCCTAGTGACGTTTTCCTCTCGAGGCACAAGCATCGGATACAATGCACGTCGCGAAGACACCGCATAAAAATAACATCGTGTTTAAAGCAAAATAAACGATGTTTAGCAAAATATAAGCGAATTAGTCTTACATAAAAAAGTCTAAATCTCTAAACTACTTTTTACATTCGGGCTCGATGGCCCGAGACTTTCAGGGATCGCCCCCGCCGCCAAGGTCGTCCCAGCCGCCGCCATTCTCGCCAGGAAAGAGGACGCCCTCGAAGTGGCCAGCAAGCACTCGCGCCGTTCCGTCGGCGGCAGCATCGGTTTCCTCCATCGCCGCCACTGCCTCCTCGTCGTTAAGGTCGTCGGCAACGACGTACCCGGCGGCGAGCTTCGAGAGGTCCGCTTGGTAGTGGGTCGTAACCACTCCAAGCGCCTTCCGAACCCCAAGCAGAAGGGCCTCCTTCACACGCGAGGTGAAGTGCCCCCCAAGCGCTCGAAGGCGACTGGCGAGGGAGCTGCCGGACTGCACATTGGCGCCAGCGATCTCGTTGCAGGCCGCCGAGGCGGCCTGCACCAGCTCATCGAGCTCACGCTGGGTCGTCGAGTGTGCCACTAGGACGGCCTCCTTCGACTCCGTCTAGGCCTGGAGCGCCTGCTTCAACGCTGCACCAACAAGGCTGTCAGAAATGAAGAAGTAACAAAGCAAAAAAGATCGAAGCCCGAGCCAAATCGGCTTACCCTCGACTTGACCCTGGGCAGCCTCGAGGGCCTTCTCCACCTCTCGAGCCTGCCGCTCCGCCGCAGCCCGAGCCGTTTGCTCCAGCTCGAGCTGGTCTCGAGCCTGCCGCTCCGCCGCAGCCCGAGCCCCCCGCTCCAGCTCGAGCTGGTCTCGAGCCTCGACCACGAGACGCTACTCCTCCTCGAGCGCCGACTCCGCCGCACTGCGCGCGGCCCGCTCGTTGTCCAGCCAGGTGCTGCTGTTCGCGAGCTACTCGCGCAGGGCACTGACCAAGCCATCTAGGCAAGTGATGACTTCGCCCTTCTCCCGACACTCGGCGACAACCCGGTCCCGAGCGTCTCGGAGGTCGTCCAGCTGGTGGTCTCGAGTCTCGACCGCCCCCGACAAGCGGCGCAGCTCCAACAACAGCGCCGCAATCTGGTCGTTCTTCGCGAACGCCTGCTGGCGGAGTTCCTACGAAAGACGAGCTAAGCCTCTTTTGAATAACAAAGTACGACAAAAACACTGGCTGCACCGAAACGCACCTGGTGGATCTTGCCGGCCTCATCATGAAGACGGAGGACGTCTCGCAGTGCCCTGCGAACGTCCTGACCGTGCGACGATTGAACGTCCCACAGGCGCTCCTCCGCCACGGCTTCACCAACAAACTGCTCGGGAAGCTCGCGGCGGGATTGCCACATCTCAGCGGATCCACGGGCAGGCGTTCCGCTGGGTCCGGCTGAAGCTGGCCCCGGCGGAGCCACGATGAGAGTCGACGGCGCGTCCCCGCCGCTCTCGCGCCCCTGCGTCACGGGGGCTCCCACCCCCAGAGCCTCTGCCAGCTCCTTCAGATGGGGAAACCCACCACCAAGGGTTCGTCCCTCTCCCCCCTCATGCGGGGGGGCCACCGCGGCGTCCGCCTCCACGGGCGCCGCAGACGGTTCCTCGACGAAGAGCCTCCCCAGGCGCGGGGGTGGCCTCCTCGGACCGGGCAGCCTCGGCGCGGGGCTCGACAGCGCCCTCGAGGAGTTGAGGCGGCCTTGGCTCCTCGAGGACCCAGGGCGCCTCCTCACGTGGCTGCTGCTCAACCTGCAGCCCCGCCTGAGCGTCAAAGCAGGTGACGAAGTCCTGCACGACCTCGTTCGTCGGGCCCAGGAGCTGCGAGGACGGGTGAGGCGACGAGCTTGGCCCGACCTTGAGGGCCTTGGTCGGCGCAAGGGAAGGCACGCTCCACCCCCTAGATCGGCTGCGACACGAAAAAAGCTCGATCAGAAACAAAAATGAAGTACCAACGACAAGTGAGCAACGAAGAAAACTTACCGTACGATGGGGAGCTTCCGCTTCGGCCTCGAAGTTGAGACGGGAGCCACCCCCGGAACCTCGCCTCCCGTGGATGCGACGGCCTCCCCTTGAGGAGCCATCCTCGAGGCCTCCTCTCCCGTAAAGGGGCCGGCCCCTTCTTGAGGAGTCAGCCCCGAAACCCCCTCGCCTTCCGCAGGGACGTCGGCTTCTCCTTGGGAAGCCTCCATTCCTGGCCCACGGGCTGGGGCCTCCTCGACAGCGCTCGGCCGGTCGGGAGCCTCGCCTCGATCCTAGGGCTCCTCGAGAGCAGCCGTCGCTACCCCCGATGGGCTCCCAAAGGCAGGCACCACGGTCGACGGAGGAGTCTCGAGGTCGACGATTTCTCCGCCGCCGCCCCCAGACGCTGCAGCCCGGGCGGCCCCACCGGGGGAAGCCCGCAAGGAGACGGGAAGCTCAAGAGGAGATGGACTCCTCGCCCCACCGTCTTCCTCGGATCCATCGGGATCAGGGGAAGACTCCGGCGTCGGGAGCGGTGAGAGCCCCTGCTTCTCCCGCTCGCGATTCTCCGCCAAGTGCTTCCTCCTCTTCCGATCCTTCCGCTTCCGCCGCGCCTTCCTCCGATCCTTGTCCTCTTTCGCCTTCTCGGCGAGGGCGCGGTTAACGGCTTTGTCCTTGGGGACAGGGGGTTTGGAGTAGTGGCTGCGGGACAGACCCTGCGAAGCACCAGTCGCAGGGTCACAAACACGAAACCGAAATGAAAAGCAAAAACGAGGGACGAAAAGAAGCTTACGAAGCTCAGGTAGTCATCCTCGGGCCGCATGGGCACCGCCCACGGGTCGTCCGGCAGCTTGTCGACGGCACGCCGCGCCCGTTGAACAGCGGTGGCGACGGGCAATGGCTCTGCCGCCATCGCTGTGCCGGTAACGTCGGCGCCAGGGGTCATCCCAAACAGCGGGAGCCTCCTATGCATAAGGGGAAGCACCCGCCGCCGGTGGAAGTTGGCGATGACCCCACCGGCGGTGTGGCCGTGCCTCGAAAGGCGCTGGAGCGCCTCGATCAACGGAGCGAGCTTGTCTTTCTGCTCCGGCGGTGACACCCCGAAGGACCAGTAGTCCCGCTTCTTCGTCAGCAACTTGCCGGTGTAGGGCGGCAGACGCCCTCCGTCGTTGCGGAGGTAAACCACCCCTTGTCCCAATCTTGGTTGTTGGAAACCATGGAACAAGGGATGTAAAGATCTTTGCGGCTCCTCCGGACTTCGAGCACGAGGCCACCAGCGCGAGCGGGGCGACGGACCCCCTTGGAGACACCCTCTGAGAAGAGCTCGCCGAAGAAGAGGTGGCGCCAAAGGTCCCAGTGGGCTTCGATGCCCAGATAACCCTCACAGACAGCGACGAACACCGCCGCCTGCGAGATCGCATTGGGCGAGAAATTGTGCAACTCCACCTTATAGCGGAAGCACAACGCTCGCATGAATCTCCCCGCCGGAACGCCGAATCCCCGCTCATGGAAACGAACGAGGCTGACGACGTAGCCCGCCGGCGGGTCGGGCTCCGTAGCGGCCCCCGGCGAGATCCAAACGGGCGGTTCGCCGTCGACGTTGGGCGGCAGCACTCCAACCTCCACAAGACTATCCAGATAGGTCTTAGTGGCATTCGATGGCTTCCACGGCGCGGGGTCGACGAATTGGGCCATGGCGGCGAGGGGGAGTTTAGGCGAAGGAAGAAGATGATGCAGAAAGCTAGAAGGCGAAAGTCTGAAGACAAAAGTTAGAGGGCTGAGGGAGGCATACCCTTGGCATGGGCACTGTCGTGCTATTTATACTCCCCCCGCGGAGCCAGGCGCGGCAGTACGTCGGCCTTGACACGACAGCCCCCTAGGCTGACAGCCAGGCCCGCCCCGGGAGACGTAACGGCGCGGGCCGCGTCAACCGCACAACCGTTTCGATTGCGCCGTAATTTTCGAGGAGTCTGGCGCGGCAGACGTGCGGTCGTGTCGAACTGCGCCCGCACGCCTCGCCTGAAAAGACGCGCCCACTTCTCCCACGAAACCACGAAATTTTCGTTGGTGGTCATCATGACCCGCGCAGAACAAGGAAGGGCGCATTCAAGGCGCCCACCCTCGAAGGAAAGGCCTCGAAGCTCGAAGGCTTGAGGAAGCCCCTTCGAGGGACAGAGGTCTCGAAAGCCTCGTTACCCCGCGCGGAGCGGAACCCATGGAATCAACGCTCGAGGCTTCCTCCTCGAAGTGAAGAAGCCATCGTGCTACTGATCAGGGGTTCGAACCTTGGACCTTCGAAGGGTTTCGACAAGGGCCCCAGATCAACCGAGTCAGGGATAATCGACGGTATCCTCGAAGCTCGAACGCTCGAGAAAACCAACCGATTATGTTCGAGGCCAACCAAAGCGCCTAGATCGAGGGACCCCTCGAGGGGGAGCATCGAGACCTCGACCTCTATCGAATGAGGTCGAGTTCCGTCTAGCATACTTTTGCGAAAAGTTTTAACGGGCGTGTCCTATGACCACGAGCCTACCCTCATCGAACGGGGCAGGGACGTCCGCTCGAACCACTCGTTACCAGCTCAACAGGCATCCATAGCTCGATCCCGTCGAGGGAAGTATGGGTCGCCTCCTCCTCAAACCCCTCGGACGAAGAGCATGAGGTACGAAGAAAGCTTGAAATCTCTCCTGCCATGCCAAACGAGGCTGGGATCGAGGACCTCAGGCGTAGTGGACTAACCCACACCTGAGGAAGCAGCGAATGCTCTTCATATCAAGTTGAGACCTTGAGAGAGTGTCAACCACCCTCCCAAGGCCTCGGGGGCTACACCCGCGGGTGCGCTAGCGCGCCCCCACGGATTCCTAGAGCCCGCGAAGGAACAAAGGCCTCGAAAGCCTCGACGAGCACCAGCCTCCGCAGGATTGAATCTCACTCCCGCGGAGGCTCGGGGGCTACTGTCGGGTACCTGTAAAAGGGGTACCCTAACTTTGGCCTAAAACTACTCGGCGACAAGGCCCACAACGGCATTGGCCTGGCTCCACAGCCCAGCAAAGGCCCACCATCGCAAAACTCCTCGGCACCCGTCCCGCTCGAGGTTGACGGCCACCCTCGAGCAGGGATGTCCGTGACGATCGAGGCCCGGCAACCTCGAGGGGGACGTTCACCCTCGAGCGGGTGATTTTCGTCTCGTTCGAGGTTCGGCAGACTCGAGCCTGCAGTCCGAGCTCGAGTCAGCCACACCGGAAATGACGCCCGAGGCTCTGCGACCCGTCAATCCAAATTATGATGACGCTCCTCTGCGGTCAAAAAGCAGGGGATCACTGCGCCACTCCACCGCCCACGCCCCGGAGAAGACACCGGTCAAATCCACTCGCAACAGTGGACTTCTAAGCGCCATGCTGCACGGCCAGACCTAACCTTGGCAGCAGCACTGTGCCAACCACTCCTTTGACTTCGCTCGCCTCGGGAACGCCACCATCCTCGAAGGCGACCCTCGAAGGAAGCTACGGAGGCTCGATCTGGACGCCGTACGCAAGTCACCACCCTCGACGCCGTGAGCCGTCACAAGAAGGAAGGACATCACGTCAGCCACTGCCATGTCGTCAGCCGGAGTTGGAAGGCGCGATTCCCGCTCGCACAGTGCGCGGCATGGACAGAACAGTGCACTTAGCAACATCAAACCACGGACACATGTACCCGCACCCTGCCCCCTTGGCCTATAAAAGGGGAAGGGAAGCCCATGCAAAGAAAGGGAGCAGACGAGCAGCACAAGCACGACCACAACGAGCAACGCTCAAGTTCATACACACTAGAACACACACCACATAGCTGGGGACTTGGGAGCTCATCTCCTTCTCCCACCTTGCTTGTAACCCCCTACTACGAGCAACACGTAAACTGGTGCATCGCACCACTGCTGGACGTACGGCCCCGTGGCCGGAACCAGGATAAAATCCCCGTCTCTTCTCTCGCCATAAGGGAAACGAGTGGTTTAGCACCGCAATCATTTGTTGGTGCCGGTACGACCAAATCAGGCACCGACAGTTGGCGCACCAGGTAGGGGACCAGCGCTGCGCAACCCTCGTTCCCGATGGCGAACTTCGGCCAAGGATGGCCCCCGCTGGGCGAGAGCAATCTGCTCCCAGTGGGGCAGGAGATCTGCTTCGGGAGCTTGCGGTTCCAGACATGTGGCGATGATTACCACATGCGCATCCTCCAGGAGGACCCAAGCGACCGACCGGAGCCTCATCATCCGCTACCGGCGGCACTGCGACGGCGGAGTCGTCCCGGACCTCGTGTACGACGAGCACGCGCTGCAAGGCGCGCCGCCGACGTCAGCATCCCTCCTCCCGCGAGGGAAGGGGAGATTCTGCAGTCAGGGTCACAGGAGAGGGCCGCTCCCTTCCTCCCGCAACCCATGTCTGCACCACGTGCCACGACGGCACGTCCCTATCCCTACGGGCTACGCGGCCCTACGGTCACGTACGCCTCGTTCGTCCGCACTGCCATGAGTGCGTATGACGGCCAGCCAGGTTGTCATCCAGTCTCGGAGCAAGACTTCGCCGCCCCGACGACCGGCGATTCCCGCACGGGGCCCGAAGATGGATACGCTTTTGAGCGTGAACACCCTGGTTGGGACTACTCGGGTCTCCGCGACCCAGAGGCCTTCCTGGCCTTCCAAACAGCGGCGGATTATTGCTTCAGCTATTCCGATGATGAGTATGATCCAACCAGGGAGTGTTTCGTCATCAACGACGGGCAGGTCAGCGAGGGATCGACGTCGGACGACGACAACGAGCAACGCTCAGGTTCATACACACTAGAACACACACCACATAGCTGGGGACTTGGGAGCTCATCTCCTTCTCCTACCTTGCTTGTAACCCCCTACTACGAGCAACACGTAAACTGGTGCATCGCACCACTGCTGGACGTACGGCCCCGTGGCCGGAACCAGGATAAAATCCCCGTCTTTTCTCTCGCCATAAGGGAAACGAGTGGTTTAGCACCGCAATCATTTGTTGGTGCCGGTGCGACCAAATCAGGCACCGACAGGATTGAATAAAGACAATATGATTACTCATAGATTAATAGATAGCTCAGACGGATCCATGGGTTCACAGCATGATACACAATTCAGTACCAAATAAACTAAAATATCTATATTTGAAGCTGATAGATAGTTCACAGCATGAAAGATAGTTCACAGGAATTTGAATCTGCCATCCAGAGATCAAGCTCTGCAATCTGCCCACCAAGATGAAGATGCCATCCAAAGCAGGACCTATTAACAAAAGAAAGTGGAAAAATAATTTCAGATAGATTGTAGCTTAGTAATCAAACAAGAAAATAAGTTTTAGATATACTACAGCTTACCTTAATTAAATTCAGAAAATAATTTTTTCTTCAAGCACTTCATTGTAGTTGCATGATCAGCCTTTTCTTCGTCAGACATTAGTCCTGTGTCTAGTGAGAGAAGACGGTTATATGTCTCCAACATCCTAGCTTCAACTTCATATTTTTTTTTGCCTCCTTTTGCTCTTTTGCTGCCTCCTTTTGCTCCTTTGCTGCAAGATGGGCAATCTTTGCTGATTCAAGCTTCTCGGATGATAGCTTCTGCTGTACTTCCAACACCTTGAGCCGGTTTGCATGCTCTTCAGACTGAATTTTACCAAATGTTTGGAGCTCCTCAATATCACTATCTGAAAGCTTTGAGTTTGCTTTAATATCACGGGCAACCTTTTTGGCTTGTTTTTGCCCCATTGGTCTAGGGCGTTCTGCATTCTCTTCAACATCTACATGCTCTATGTCTTCCCCTGTCTCCTTGCCTGAAACCTTTCTTTTACGTGCTTGCTTTAGCCCCAAGTTATATGTTACCCACTTCGCGTCATTTCGGACAGCATACCATACATCCATCAACACAAAATGACCAAGGTCTTCATTGTCTTGCACATAGAAGTGATGGGCCTCCAATGGATGGGTCCGTCGAATTAAGCAACCAAGAGCTCATCTATAATGTAAAAGAAAGCATAAATATATTTGGATTGAATTGATAGGCAAAGTATCAATGTCCAAAGGATTACTGAAACTCACCAGCCTAACATCTTCTTCTTGTGTCCAATGGATTCGCTTTTCAGTCCTAACAACTTCAACTTCATCCCCGTCATTGCCATCAACATGTTTATTATTTTCTAATGATGAACGAGGGGTAGCTACTTCTTCTTGTGTTGGCAAAGTGCCAAAACTTCGTGGTGGCTTGAATGGAGCACAATGAGAAGGTGCCCCAACAAAATGTGAATTTTGTGACATCAGAGGCTGGTTATGGATAAAGTTCATGAAGCCACCAGGTGGTATTGGATCATTGTCCCTGCAATGTGGTGTACGTTACCTAATAAGCCACAAAGTTGACTAAATCATCCTATTTTTTTAAGAGTAAATCATCCTAATTAACTGAATGTAGAGACTCTGAAACTGAACATGTTGTCGTCATTCTAAATAAAATCATTTTCCATCACATTCACATATACTTGAAACTGTTCACAACAATAATGCTACTGCAGTACGGTGGGGAAACTGGATCCAAAACTGAGAAAAAAAAACATCTAGTATTCAGTGAGATGGGGAATGATTTGTTACCATGTTGCTGGATCCATAGCTGCCGTACGCATCCATGGGTGAGACATCGAGCTACCACCAACACCCGGCCCCCAGCAAGCTGCATTCGGTGAGATTTGGCCTGCGCCGGTGGAACTTTGAGTGAACGCTGGGTGATTAGCTTGGAAGCCAGGTGGGAAGAAGCCCATGGAGGTGGGGGTGCCGCTCTGTAGAAAGCTTGCATTGGTGACAGAGGATTCAACGAGATCAGCATTACCTGTCGCTTGAACCCCACCCTTCTGCTGCGGCTCCGCCATGGCTGCCGCCTGGACCTTGCCCTTTTGCCGCGCTGCCGTGCCCTTCCGCGAGGACGCCGCTGTCATGCCTTTCCGCACGGACATCGCTGCTGCGCCCTTCTGCGCGGCGGCCGCAGCATCTCCTCTCGGTGGGGAATGGATTGGGAAGAAGCAGACTGGAACGGGGGGCAAATATATGAGGAAAAATGGCGCGGATTGGAATTTTGCCGCCATGTTCCCGCGCCAAATCCTGGATCCCTCACCACACGAGATCAATGCCGCCGCCGCCGTCTCCGAAGACGAAGCATACAACGGTGCTGGAGCTGGCGGTATAGCTTCGGAGCACGAGCCTTTGCCGTCCTCTCGCGAGACGACGGCAGCAACTTCTCTCCTCATTCAACGTTGTACACGTCGGACTCAATGCCCACCGTGGAACCTAACAGACGGCCAGCAGACGACCGTTGTACATGCCCTTAGCAAGCGAGTTTCAGATGGATTAATTATTCGTAAGCATGATATAAATGAGCAAACTCTTGGGAATGCGTGTAGAGAAACGAAGATAAAAAGGGTAAAGGAGATATGATGAGTATACCTATGGAGATAAGAGAAAAACCAAAAGAAAGGAAAAGGAAGGGAAGAAAATTAACGAAAAGGACATGGCCGAGTTTTGACGTGTCGCACCCGAGCTCTGGCCTCGGGCGCGATAGCAAAACATGAAAATGACTGGAATCGGTATTAAATTACAAAAGTGGATTGGTCCTGATTCGGGATCTTCCCATATCTATAAAATTAATTAAATAAAACAGTAAAATATGGATATAAATTAATTAAAAAATAATACTTTTACAATATAATATAGAAAACAATATCAGTCCATTGGGAATTTCCGTTCCTGGTTTTATCCCAAACATATATTGTTCTGTCGTGAACCACAGCACGGAACCACGGTTTTTGGTCTTATTCTAGATAGTCTGCTGGCCTCTCATTCTAGATCTTTTTCTTTTCTTTCTGGCATTGTGACTTTGTGAGCAGTGATCCATCTAACATATGACTCATCGGTCACCTCACCTGGATCTCTATTCCTCTGTTGTCTTTTAGTGTGTGTTTAGTTGGTGGGGAGAAAAGAACTTTTTTCTGGAAAGCGTGTTCTATGAGAGTGATGAATAGGAAAGTCTGTTGTCTTTTAGGGTGTGTTTAGTTGGTGGGGAGAAAAGAACTTTTTTCTGGAAAGCGTGTTATATGAGAGTGATGAATAGGAAAGTTAAAGAGAGTTAGAGAGAAACTTTTCTGGAAAACGTATTTTCTAAGAGAGATGAATAGTACGGTCCAAAAGATCTTATGAGACTAAACACGGCCTTATTCTTTCCGCTGATGTTCTCCTCGTGACCGGCGTTATCCTGTTTGCAAGCGGACAATTCAACCAGAACCAGGTCTCTTGTTTTTATCCTTCATCAAGTACAAGGGCGAAAAAAAATCGCAGGAGATGTTGCTTTCTTTCACGCCTCTCGTCTTCTCCTAGCAGTCGAGAATGCTCGCTCGATGCTCTCGGCCTGTCGTTCCGGATTAGCGCGCCCACGAAACGCCGCATCGGCACAACAGGAAATCCGAGCACATGGTTGGCCCACATACACCAGGAGGAATGTGCGTGCCGGTCTCGTGCATGCGTCGGTGCCAGATCGATGCAAGACACCTCACCAGGAATCTCGCGTTTTTTGCATGGCATGACGACCATGCACGACCGTCGGCCATGGTCAAAGTACTACACCGTGCACGCATGCGTGTCATATTGTGCAGGGCGACGTAGCAGGTCAGAGCTCACATAATCTTGTCCTTTGTGCAGGGAGCAGGAATTATGTAAATCCGATCAGACGTCAGGCTTGTAGCCATGCATATCTGTCGCCATTGAGACCAAACCGTCACTAGCTGTGCCAGCCCAATGGCCAGTATGACTTATAAGCGGTGCGTTTGCATTAAATTCAATGGATAACTTATGATAAAACAACAAAATGGTAAGGTTCCTTGTGGTGGAACCAACCTACCAGGGTTCGAGTTGGTGCTCGTATTTTTCTTGGTAGGTGACGTGTCCCTCGACAACGAGACGTCTGTGGTAACTTCGTCAATTTGGAGGATTTACCGGCCCAGTCTTTTGGAAGTGCTTATAGAGGTAGGGGTACGTGCGTATGTTTGTAGGGGCAAGTGTGAGTATGTGTTTGTGAACGTCTACGTACATTAAAAAAAAACGTAGCTGAAGCCATGCGGGTGTTCCCAGCGGCCGACATATTGCCTCGAATACTGTGGTCGTCGCACCGCTGTGGGTCATCTGCAAAGCCCGGAACGCCATAATCTTCAACTTGGTGCACCAGGACGCTGCCATCATCTCCCGGTAGCTGGAAACGTACATCGATCGCTGCACATGTCGAGCCCCTCGATGGCTGGATGTCGAAGCTTGATGCTAAACGGTAGTGTATGAGCCCAAGATCCCACGAAACAAAAACGACAAAGAGGCACAATGTTTTTTAACGAGATTTGGCCACGTGCCTATATTCTCGGGGTATGACTACGGGCGCTCCTTTCCATAAACAGCAGTTACACTGGCATCCGGGCACCACCACGGTCACGTCGCCGCGCACGCCAGCCGTCAAGTCGTCTCATGGTTACAACGGTAGTGCACTCATATTTATGGGTCTGGGGATATAAAGTTCGGCTACAACTTTATCCCTAACCTATCAAATTACAACTCAAGTCCCATCGTAACCAAACTGTACACATATTCGACACATATCCAACAAACTCCACCTTGGTGAATATGCACGCCACATTGAGCTGTCCATGTGCGGACTTCTGTGTACCAGACTTGAGCCATCTCCCTTTGCTGCTCACTCAGAACCGCCCGAAGAAACATTGCTATCCTGCAACACCAGATTCCGTGACTCCACCTATAACGATGCACCTTCCCTTCTATCACCGCAATCTTTGCCGACTGCACACATGATACTGAGAACCTCATTGTTGCTACCAAGTCACACAAAGAAATTGCCACATTAGCATTGTTCTTCCATTACTGCTGCATACTACGCCCAACGCCTTACACCGTAGTCTCCTGCAGCTCTGACCAACCAGATTACTCCAGTTGTAAGCATAAACATGACAGTCTATACTCCCTTCCAGTTCATCCTATCACCAGGCCCTTCGATTCACCACCGCACGTGCGACTCGAATCAATTCGCTTCCTTGCCGATTTGGAAGCACACAAACTCCTCCCATGCAAACCTGCATACTGAGCTCGCGCCACGTGTCGCCACGCCACGGAGAACAATAACTCATCAGCAGTCACGCTCCTATGTCGTCGTCGCTGATCCTGTCACCATCTCTGCCTCACTGCACACTAGACTGTGCACAGCCAGCTCCGCTCGCGAGCCTCGTCGACTTCCTCGCCGTCGACGATGCCAAGCCGCCCGAGCTTCGTCCGCCGTTCAACCGAACAACCTGATTACATCCTGTAATCCTCCATGGACTCGATAGGTTGATGGAGATGTCTTGTTGCAGGTTAAATGATTGTGCGTCGAACACAAGGGCAAGCGGCGGTGCGGTTGGTCTAACTCAACCTAAAAGACTAACCTTATAGGATGAGGACTGCCCCACCTGATATGTTGTGCTCTCCCACCATCAATTACCGATGTGAGACTAAATCTAACATGTTTGCACGGGAATGTTCTCACCAACGGAACACAAAAAGTTCGTTGACTCCTAAAATACAACAAATTAAAATTGTACTACACGTTGAAACTAGCTAGCTTTCATCCAACGACTCAAAACATTTTAGTAACATCACACTCCATGCCGATAAAGAAAAGAAAATTTCCATTAAAACATGAAGCCTTGGTTTATTCTTCCTCATTGTTCACTTGAAATAAAGGGGAGTTACACACACTTACACACATCGCTACTACACTCAACCCATATACAGAGACGCCCACAGCCGCGCGCACGGCGCACGTGGCCCCCGTGCCCTGCCTCGTCACCACCACGACGGCGCACACGCAGCTCCAAATCAAAGCCATGTCACCGATTCACCATCGATAGCGACGCCCACGGGCCACGGCACACCGAACCACCCCTCGCGCGCGGGCACGCCATTGCTTGGCTTCATGCTCTCATCACGCGCACGAGATGTGCGCCTCCTCGCCGACGCGGATAGCGGCCGCCGCCGACGGCACGCACTGCGCCGCCGCCGGCGCCGAGGAAGGAACCGGCACCGCGCTGCTCTGCTGCTGCTGCTGCTGCTTGACGACGGCGGCGGCGGCACGCTTGCATGCTCCGAGGACGGGGACGCGGTCGCCGGCGATGGGGACGACGGGGAGGTTGTCGCAGTTGCAGATCTCGATCATGAAGCCGTCGGGGTCGTGGAAGAAGATCTGGTCGACGTTGATGCCGCCTTCCTCGACGCACCGCACCACGTAGGGGATGCCCATCTCCTTGAGCCGCCGCTCCACCGCCGCCATGCTCTCGCACTGCACATATGGCACACGGCATTAGTTAGACGCGCGTGTAGTACAAATTAGAAGGTGTCAGTGCAGTGTCACGTCACAAGTTAACCACATGGGTGTGGTATAGGATATTTTCTTTTGCTTTTGGATCTTTGTGTGAGATTTGTGTGATGTGAGTCATGAGCAAGCTAGCGGGTGATTGAGTACAAAATCCTTATCACTATCCACCTAATAAGCCATGATGTGGCTGCTGACTCAGATGTTACACAGGAGGTGGAGGCGACGATGGCTCCGCTAGCTCGTCGTACCAATCACAAGACTGTTAGGAGCTCCTGTCCGAAAATATCCTGATCCGTGGCCACCATCCATCGATCGATCGTCGTCCTTGCAGCGCAACAACGTGTAAAACGCCGCCGGCCGGTACGGCACAGAACATCCAATTAAAAACTCGGCCAGCGAAACTGACATTGCCCTTGCTGCATCCGTGGTACTATAGTGCATGCAATAATCATTATTTTTTTGGGGGTAATGTAATTAATCATAAGCAGGAGGTTATTTGGAGCCTAGCATGCAGGCGATGTCGCCCTCTCGTGATTGCTGCTGCTGATGCTCCCTTGGGATTTTGCATGTGTTGGTCGCTGAGCGATGAGAGCCGCGCGCGTGTAGGGGCGACATGCATGGACGCATGGTGTGAGCTAGCGATGGAGGTGTCTGTGTGTTACGCATGTGATCGTGTGATCCCGGCTGGGGAAAAAAAGGTTTTGGAAAGGGAGGTTAGGGGAAAGCAACAGCTAGCCAAACCATGCATCAACATCTGCTCTGAACGGGAACAGAAGAGAACATGGCTGACGACCTATCAGCCAGCTTGGCTGCTTGCCGGAGGGACATGCATGCATGTGAATTAAGAAGCTTGATCTAGAGAGTTCTCAAGCCCCATCATCCATCCTCCCCAAAAAAAACTCTGTGCCACAAAATAGTCCAGTGGCCACCCTAACAACAGCAGAAGAAAAAGAATTAAGAACAGAGTTTCGAGTTTATAGCTTGCCGTGGTTGCATTTTACTTGGGGAACCGGTGGGCTTGACAAGCCTGAAGTGATTTTATGGTATATCTCTGACAACCTGTGTGTGTATCCGTTATCTGAAACAAAATATATTAATTTCTTGCCACATACTGTACTAGTGTGTGGCTCCATGTGTGGTTAATTTGTTGCACTTGCCGGAGGAGGTCGTCGTCGATCCCAGCGTGAAATCATCTCGAGTAGAGTGGAAACTAAAGATACTTTCGCAAACCCGTCGCCAGGTGAGTGGCTAGAGAGCACGTCACGGTCCGGCCACCACGGCGCGGTGGTACTACTAGAATCCAAAGCACACACCTCCTCTGTCTCGTACCGGAATTCCTTCCCCAAGATAAATATCCCACGAGATGCCCGCCCCTGCACGGCAGGCAGGAACGCCGGCCGGACTCTGCCGGGTCGAACGTACGTACACAGCCGGCTGTGGTTGCTATTCATCGTCGTCGTAGCACAGTACGTAGCAGCTAAGCTAAACCGTATACCAAGGAGAGACATGCAAGGAGAGGAACGCCAGCCAATTCCGCTTGCTCCTCTTGGCGGTCAGTTTCACGAGGCGCGCGCGGGCGGATGACGACGACGGCAGCTAGCGTGCACTGCGCGTCTCGTCGATCCAATTGGGAACCGTCTCCATCCATCCATCCGTGGCCGGCGCGTTGCGGAGGCTGGCTAGCTACCGTGCGGGTTAATCCATCCACCCATCAATCAATGGAGGTCGTACGAATCAGTATTATAGTTCCATTCAGGAAAATACGTAACTGACGCGCCCCGTCGGCCTTGGTGGATTGGGACGAAATAAGAATAAAATTAAATACCAACGTGTGTATGATTCAATTCATCAAGAAGAAGGGATAGGTTGTTTGTGAGCGAGAGAGTGCATGGAGAGGATGAGTAATAACGTAACTCATCAGGAAGGAGTGTGTACCTGGAAAGAGATGTGGTTGTCCTTGGGGTTGATCTCCCTCTTCTCCGGCAGGCTGCCGGGGTCCTCCGACTGCAGCAGGTGGATGCCGATCCCGTAGTTGAACAGCCTACAATTCAAGTGCTCTGCGTCAGTCAAGCATGCAGAGCAGCAGAGTTCGATCCTTCATATATATGTATATATACAAAAGCCAATAACCATAGATGGGTGTCGTCGGACGTAGTATATACCAGGCGCCGTCGAAGTCGAAGGATCCCGGGCGTCGGATGGGGACGAAGCCCAGCACGTCGGTGTAGAAGCGCAGCGACTCCTCCACCGACCGGCACACGATGCTGATGTGGTTCAGCGACGCCAGCGGCAGCACGCCGCCCGCCCTGCCCGCCGCCACCGTGTGCACCATCCTAGTAGCTCCGATTCGATCCCCAAACGGCCAAACGAGATCGAGCTGCCAGCTAGCCTCCCAAGACGTATAGCCGCCCGGCGTCCAAAGACGAAACCGATCTATCGAGATGACAGCTAGTAGCCACCAGCAGAGTAGTGCTCTGCTCTTTTCACCTCCTCTGCTACTACACTAGCACCGCACTAACCTCGCTATCGGTCGAAATGGCTAGCTGTTTCTGGGTTGTTATTGTGTACGCTCGCGGCAGCAACGAACGAACGAACCCAACACGAGCTTCTCAGGTGATGAATGAATGGGTTAGCGATGATGAGTGAGGAGAGGAGGCGGTGGTGGGAGGCGGGTTATATAGCCGCGGCCGCTAGCCGCAACCCCCGCCACGTGGGCCTCGCCGCAAGACACGCGGATCCACGTCATCCTCATCCGGATCTTTCTACGTATCATCTTTCTTCCACGGCGCCACACCCCCCCTACCGCCCCCGGCCGGCAGGGCCGGAAAGGAACTCCACCACCCCGCCTCTTTTGATGATTTTGATCATCTGTTCAGCGCGCAATTTCCTTTCCGCTCTCGGTAAGTGTACTATTTTCCTCCTGAAACGTATACGAAACCTAAGCTCCAAGGCTGTCAGATCCCCATCCAAACTGTGCCAGCCAATCCAAATGTTACCGCGGTTAATACACGAGTCGCAGGACGCAAGCTAGACGCGGCTAAGAGCGCGCGCGCGCGGGGCGCCTTCCTTTTTGTAGCTTTGCAGCATCATGCTCGACCGCTCGCGTCTGTAGCTTGTGGTTTTTGTCCCTGCGCCAGCTGCTCACGCGCGGTAGGGTTCCAGAGGCTTCCATGGGAGGCTGGAGCTAGCGGATCGGGCGGTTCCTTCCACGGAAGGTCCCCTACGACTGCCCCCGGGAGGACGACACCTGTCCCCGCAAGAGTTCGGCACTGTCCGATCCGGGTCCTGAATGGATTCAAAATAAAAATAAAAATGAGGGGTCGGCGCGAGGGCAAATTGTTGAGGTTTTTTTCACGATTGAGCATCATTGGACGATGTGCATGCAGACCGAAGACAGATAGGGGCAGATTGGTTATCTTCTCACGCGAGCCTGCTCGCACCGCAGAGCTAGAATAATGGGGTGTTCGGCTGGCTGGAAGCCGAACGGGGCCTATGTTTGGTTGTCGTTCATTCTAACAGGCTAAATGGGATGTTGATTGGTTGCATACATACACTCATTTTTTTCCTTCATGTGCTCGTTGCGTGCTCACTATGGAGCGAGCCACGCTTTAGAGAAATGAGCAAAAATTCTACACCTAGAGGGCTAGGCTCAACGACTCTTTTTGCATGCCACGGACCAGGCCCAATACATCACCCAAGCAACCAATCAGTATAAGGTCGTATCTGCACAGCCTGGACGGAGGGTGATGCAGCAAACCAATCACGCCCATAGCGGCTTGTGGAGTACTCCGTAGATGTCACAAATTATTGTTGGGTAATTAATCGAACCATTAGGTACACAGTCTAGCGTATTAACACGTACCAGTGAAAGATTATTGCAACAAATGCTTCACCGATCGAGCCGTTACAGCTAGACGTATCAAGAGCATATCGTGATTTCCTCAACACCTCTCATCCACCCCATTTTGGTTAATAAAGTCTACTATCACGAGAGATTATCACAGGGCTTTATAGGCAGTAATCTGCAATAGCCACAATCCTCAACACAGTAAAAAACTAGTAGCCAGCCGCGCCAACAGTTACCTCGTGAATCTAGTGGTATTTGGTACTACCACAGTAGAGAGAGGAGCTATAGGGGTGGGTCCGTTTTCTATGTTGCCATCACTTTCACTAGTTCTAATTAGGCACAGTCATACTAAACTTTCATCCCAACTTCAGTCAATGCCTAATAATTATCTCTCAGTTCTCATTGGGCCAGGGCATGCATCGGCCCAACCCCACCAGTCAGCCAGGACAGACATGACAACGCTGTCGTGCGCTGCTCTCGAGCTCACCTGCTTACTGATGCTTGAACCGGGGTCCAGTATCCACGGGACGCCCATCCGAGGATCCGATCCGATCTTATTGGAGGCAAACAACACAATACCGATCAATGATTAATCTCGTGAGTCTTGCTGGAATGCATGCATTACATACATGACAATATGACATTGCAACTACTGAAACCTCCGACGGTGCCCGTAGTCCAGGATTGTTAGCTTCATCGCCATTATCGACAGGTTCTTTTTTTATATAGATAGAAATATATATGTCAATATTCCAGCCTCTCCAGATAGTTGCTTGTAACTGCCCATTATTTCAGTAGAAGAACACAAAATATACGAACGACCAATGTGGTTCATGTTATAAGTTAGTTTGATTACTTTTTTTTTCAAAGATATAGGTGAACTTGGTTGTCATATATATCCATAGCTAAAGCAGGCACGGTCGCGAAAAAAAAATATCCATAGCTAGAGCAGAACGGCTCATGAGTTGGTAGGAAAATATCCGAGAAAGTGCATAGTACAAACCAGGGGGGCGGCCAGCAGAACCATCGTCCAACGTTGCTAGAATACTTTTCAAGCATCCACATCACTAGAAAAAAAGATATATGTACTGAAATATAATGAGTATTCTTTTACACTAAGTGAATAAATCATACTAAGTTGTAAAATAAACTAAAGTACCGTTGCATATGCTTCAAAATTACCCAATTTTACCACTGTTGTCACGAAAAATAAACTCAGAATAAATACACTTTTGTTGTATGCCACTTTGTAGACCAAGTATACATACATCAATCACAAATGTTAATTCACATGTTCAGCAATAATATTGTCGGTGCCTGATTTGGTCGCACCGGCACCGACGAGTGATTGCGGTGCTAACCACTCGTCTTCCCGATGGCGAGAGTGAGAGACAAGGGTTTTATCCTGGTTCCGGCCACGGGGCCGTACGTCCAGCAGTGGTGCGATGCACCTGGTTACGTGTTGCTTGTAGTAGGGGTTTACCAGCAAGGTGGGAGAAGGAGATAAGCTCCTAAGTCCCAGGCTATGGTGTGTGGGTGCGTATGAGACTTGTGTTCTCTGCGTGTCTTCGTGCTCTTCTCGTTCGTCTTTGCATGAGCTTCCCTCCCCCTTTTATAGACCAAGGAGTAGGGAACGGATACATGCGTTCGTGTCGTGACGTGGTCGTGGCGCTGACGTCGTTTGGTGCACTGTGCTGCCCATGCCGTGTACCACGCGGGCGGGAATCGCGCCTTCCTACTCCGGCTGACGGCATGGCGACAGTTGACGTAACGTCCTCGAGTGACGGTCCACGGCTTCGAGGGTAGAGGTCTTCGTACGGCCGCCTGGGTCGGGGTTCGGTAGCTTCCTTCGAGGGTTGCTTTCGAGGGTAGTGGCGCATCCGAGGCGGGCGGAGTCAAAGGAGTGGTTGGCACAGTGTTACTGCCAGGTTAGGTTTGCCGTGCGGCGTGGCGCTCAGAAGTCCACTGTGCGATTGGATTTGACCGATGTCTTCTCCGTGGCGTGGGTGGTGACATGACGCAGCGATTTCCCCGCTTTTTGACCGTGGAGGGACGACATCATGTCTTGAAGTGATAGATCGCAGAGCGAGGGCGTCGTTCCCGGCGTGGCGGGCTCGAGCATGGACCGCATGCTCGAGCTAGCCGACCCTCGTACGAGACGGAGATCCCCGCTCGAGGGTAGTTGTAAACCTCGAGCTCGGTTAGGCTCGATCGTCACGGACATCCCTGCTCGAGGGTGGTCGTCTACCTCGACCGGGTGGGCCTCGAAATAGTGTCGCAGCTTGCGTCGAGCCAGCACGATGGCGTAGACCAGCTTCTGGATGTGGGGATACCTCGTTTTGGTCTCAGATAGGACCTCGCTAATGTAGTACACCGGTCGCTGGACTGGCAGAGAGTGTCCTTCCTCGTTCCTTTCTACTACTATGACCGCGCTAACGACTTGAGTCGTTGCTGCGACGTAGAGGAGGAGAGGTTCGCCCTCTTTCGGTGAGGTAAGGATCGGCGTGTTTGTTAACGCAGTTTTGAGTCGGTCAAGAGCTTCCTGAGCCTCCGCAGTCCAGGTGAAGTGCTCTGACTTCCTCAAAAGTCGATACAGAGGCAACCCCTTCTCTCCGAGACGAGAGATGAAGCGGCTTAGGGACGCTAGGCACCCCATCACCCTCTGCACGCCCTTCAGGTCACGGATCGGTTCCATCTGTTGGATGGCCGTGACCTTCTCGGGGTTGGGCTCGATGCCTCGTTCGGAAACAATGAAACCCAGGAGCATGCCTCGAGGCACACCAAAGACGCACTTCTCGGGGTTGAGTCTTACTCCGTGCGCCCTGAGGCAGCCAAAGACGACCTCGAGGTCGCGCACCAGGTCGTCCGCCTTCCTGGTTTTTACGACAATGTCGTCGACATACGCTTCTACGATACGACCTATATGATCCCCGAAGACGTGGAGCATACAGCGTTGATACGTGGCCCCGGCGTTTCGAAGGCCGAAGGGCATCGTAACGTAGCAGTACATGCCGAAAGGAGTGATGAAAGAAGTCGCGAGCTGGTCGGACTCCTTCATCTTGATCTGATGGTAGCCGGAGTACGCATCAAGGAAACATAAAAGTTCGCATCCCGTCGTGGAATCCACAATTTGGTCTATACGTGGTAAAGGAAATGGGACTTTTGGGCACGCTTTATTCAAGCTGGTGTAGTCTACACACATTCTCCACTTCCCACTTTTCTTTTTCACTAGCACAGGATTTGCTAACCACTCGGGGTAAAACACCTCCTTGATGAATCCGGCCTCCAAAAGCTTGCGTACCTCCTCACCGATCGCCCGCCGTTTCACTTCGTCGAAACGGCGGAGACGTTGTTTGACCGGCTTGGAGTGGGGGCGGATATCAAGAGAGTGCTCGGCGACCTCCCTCGGGATGCCTGGCATGTCCGAGGGGCTCCACGCGAAGATATCTGCGTGAGCGCGGAGGCAGTCGACGAGCACTACTTCCTATTTGTCGCTGAGGGAAGAGCTGATCCTCAACACCCTGCCGTCGGGGCTGTCGGGGTCGAGGGGAACAGTCTTGGTGTCCTCAGCGGGCGCGAAGCTCCCCTGCTGCCGTTCGTTGGCATCAGGGAGCGTGTTGACGATTCCTTCGAGATCTGCCACGAGGGTCTCATCGAGGGCAAGAGCCTCTGCGAGCTCGATGCTCTCGATGTCGCACACGTAGGCGTGCTCGACCGTCGGACCGACCGTGATGACTCCGTGAGGCCCTGGCATCTTCATCTTGAGGTAGGTGTAGTTGGGGATGGCCATGAACTTAGCGTAGCACGGCCTTCCCAAAATGGCGTGGTAGGCTCCCTTGAAGCCCACGACCTCGAAGGTGAGCACTTCCTTGCGAAAGTTTGCCGGGGTTCCGAAGCAGACGGGCAGGTCGATCTGCCCGAGGGTTTGGACGCGCTTTCCGGGCGCGACCCCATGGAAGGAGGACTTGTTGGGCCGCAGCTCGTTGGTGCTGATCCCCATAAGCTCCAAAGTTGGAGCGTACAGGATGTTGAGGCTGCTGCCACCATCCATGAGCACCTTGGAGAAGCGCGTGTTGCCGATGACGGGGTCGACGACGAGAGGATACTGCCCGGGGTTCGGGATATGGTCGGGATGGTCTTCGCGACCGAACGAGATGGTCTCCGATGACCAGTCGAGGTACGAGGGGGTCGCTGGGCGGACCAGCATGACTTCCCTACGTTCCCTCCTCCGCTGTCGAGGCTTCAAGTTAGCCGCGGGACCTCCCGTGATGAAGAACACGTGTTCCACCTCGGGGTATCCGTCGTCATCCTTGGCGCCACCATCCTTGGGCGGACCGCCATCCTTTCGAGGGATGCGGTTGTAGAACTTCCGCAGCATCTCACACTGCTCGAGGGTGTGAGCGACTGCGGTCTTGTGGTAAGGGCACGGCTTCTTGAGGAGGTCGTCGAAAACGCCCCCACCACGCGGGGGACCTCGAGGTCCCTTGTGGTTAGGGTCGACCGCGAGGGCCTCGTCCTCGACGTCGCCCGTCCCGCGGGGGGCCCGGGGCTTCTTCCCCTTCTTGCCGTGCTTTCGCTTCTTCGAGGGGCCCTTCGCCTTATCGTCCTCCGCGGACGCTTCCTCGGGGCGTTTCCCCTTTTTGTCGTTGAAGATGGCGTTGGCCGCCTCTTCCCCCGAGGCGTACTTCGAGGCTATCTCGAATAGCCGGTTCGCGTCGGGGGGTGGGCTCCTCCCCAACTTGCACACCAAGCTATAGCAGGTGGTGCTTTCGAGGAAAGAGTGGATGATTTGGTGGTCGGAGATGTTGGGGAGCTCGGTGCAGCGCTTGGAGAAGCGCCGGATGAAATCCCTCAACGACTCGCCAGGTTTTTGCCTGCACCCCCGAAGGTCCCACGTGTTTCCGGGGCGCACGTAGGTGCCCTGGAAATTTCCCACGAAGGTCTCGACCAGGTCGTCCCAGTCGCGGATCCGGTTCGGGGGCAGGTGCTCGAGCCATGTCCGCGCGGAATCTGCCAGGTGGAGTGGCAGATTGCGGATGATCATGGCGTCGTCTGTGGCGCCGCCGAGCTGGCACGCTAGGCGGTAGTCATTGAGCCATACCCTGGGGTCCGTTTCCCCAGAGTACTTGGTGATGGTGGTAGGCTGTCGGAAGCGGGGGGGGAATCGGGGCAGTGCGGATGTTGTAGCTGAACACCCGCGTGCCCGCTGGCTCTGGGGCCGCATCCCGGTTCCGCCCTTCGTCGGTGCGCCCGCGCTGGTTGGTCCAGGCTCCCTCTCGCCGCCTGATTTCGTTCAGGGTATTGCGAGCGTCGCCATCATCGTCCGTGCCACGGGTGTCCCGGAGGCGTGACCTCGCGGGTTCCCTTGCTGGAAACGTTCGTGTTTCGAGCGCACGTGGCTCGCTGGCGTGGCGTCGCGCCGTGTCGCGGCGGGAGTTGCCCCGGGATTGTGCTCGCGCCCTGCCGTTGGGTCGGGGTGAGCGTACCGAGGATTCCCCTCCTCGTTCGCCCTTCGAGGCTGAGGAGCGTCGAAGGCGGGAGGCCGAGCTCTTGGCATGCTGACGGGCAGCATGCTCGACCAGCTTTTGAGCCTCGAGGTGCAGTTTTCGCCCTTCGGGGGTGGCTGCCTCCGGCATGGCTCGGAGCAGCGCGGCCGCCGCGATGAGCTTCTGGCTCGTTCTGGGGGCGAGATCGTCGTCTTTGCCCTCAGCGAGGATGCGGGCCTGAGCCACTCGTCCCGCGTGTCGGGCGTCCGTGCCGCGTTCGTCGTCTTGCTTGGCTGGTTCGCGGTCGGAGCGCGCTGGTGGCGAAACGTCACCACTAGCTCGTGGCCGATGGCGCGGATCCCGCTCGTCCTCGGAAGGAGAGTGATCCGATGGGTCCGACGGCTGCGCGCCTGTCAGATTCATGCCATCGTCGTTCCCCTGGTCGTCACCCCCGCCGTCGTCGTCCGACGTCGACCCCTCGCTGGCTTGTCCGTCGTTGATGACGAAACACTCCCTGGTTGGGTCATACTCATCATCGGAATACTCGAAGCAGTAATCCGCCGCTGTTTGAAAGGCAATAAAGGCCTCTGGGTCGCGGAGACCCGAGTAGTCCCAACCAAGGTGTGTACGCATAAATGCGTATCCATCATTGGACTCTATGCGGGAAACGGCGGGCAATGGGTCGGCGAAGTCTTCCTCGAAGACGGGGTGGCAACCAGGTTGGTCGCCATACGCACTCATAGTAGTGCGGATGGAGGAGGCGTACGCATCCGCGGAGTTGCGTAGCCCGTAGGGATAGAAATGCGCTGTCGTAGCGCGTGGTGCAGACATGGGCCCTGGGAGGAAGGGAGCAGCCCTCTCCTGTGACCCTGACTGCAGGACGTCCCCTTCCCTCGCGAGAGGGGGAACGTCGACGCCGGCGGCGCGCCTCGCGGCGCGTGCTCGTCGTGCACGAGGTCCTGGACGACTCCGTCGTCGTGGTGTCGCTGGTTGCTGATGATGAGGCTCCGGTCGGTCGCTTGGACCCTGCTGGAGGATGGGCATGTGGTAATCATCGCCAGACGCCCGGAATCGCAAGCTCCCGAACCAGATCTCCCGGCCCGCTGGGAGCAGATCGCTCTTGCCCAGCGGAGGCCGTCCTTCGTCGAAGTTCGCCATCGGGAACGAGAGTTGCGCAGCGCTGGTCCCCTACCTGGCGCGCCAACTGTCGGTGCCTGATTTGGTCGCACCGGCACCGAGGAGTGATTGCGGTGCTAACCACTCGTCTTCCCGATGGCGAGAGTGAGAGACAAGGGTTTTATCCTGGTTCCGGCCACGGGGCCGTACGTCCAGCAGTGGTGCGATGCACCTGGTTACGTGTTGCTTGTAGTAGGGGTTTACCAGCAAGGTGGGAGAAGGAGATAAGCTCCTAAGTCCCAGGCTATGGTGTGTGGGTGCGTATGAGACTTGTGTTCTCTGCGTGTCTTCGTGCTCTTCTCGTTCGTCTTTGCATGAGCTTCCCTCCCCCTTTTATAAACCAAGGAGTAGGGAACGGATACATGCGTTCGTGTCGTGACGTGGTCGTGGCGCTGACGTCGTTTGGTGCACTGTGCTGCCCATGCCGTGTACCACGCGGGCGGGAATCGCACCTTCCTACTCCGGCTGACGGCATGGCGACAGTTGACGTAACGTCCTCGAGTGACGGTCCACGGCTTCGAGGGTAGAGGTCTTCGTACGGCCGCCTGGGTCGGGGTTCGGTAGCTTCCTTCGAGGGTTGCTTTCGAGGGTAGTGGCGCATCCGAGGCGGGCGGAGTCAAAGGAGTGGTTGGCACAGTGTTACTGCCAGGTTAGGTTTGCCGTGCGGCGTGGCGCTCAGAAGTCCACTGTGCGATTGGATTTGACCGATGTCTTCTCCGTGGCGTGGGTGGTGACATGACGCAGCGATTTCCCCGCTTTTTGACCGTGGAGGGACGACATCATGTCTTGAAGTGATAGATCGCAGAGCGAGGGCGTCGTTCCCGGCGTGGCGGGCTCGAGCATGGACCGCATGCTCGAGCTAGCCGACCCTCGTACGAGACGGAGATCCCCGCTCGAGGGTAGTTGTAAACCTCGAGCTCGGTTAGGCTCGATCGTCACGGACATCCCTGCTCGAGGGTGGTCGTCTACCTCGAGCGGGATGGGTTCCAAGGAAGGAGTTGTCGTGACGGGCCTTTGCCGGGCTGCAGAGCCAGGCCGACGTCGTCGTAGGCCTTGTTGCTAAGTAGTTTAGGGCCCAAGTTAGGGTACCCCTTTTCCAGGGTCCCGACAAATATAATAATGAAACATACTACAAAAGATGATTCATGCTTTAAATTATATTAATACTAAGTGAAATAATTATTTTTTACTTCAAACTTATACATTTTGACCGAAAAATTATAGCATACATGATAAAGATTTAATTGTAAGCACTCCATTTTCACTAAAAATATTACACTACTACACTCATAATTCTTTTACAGAAGAAATTAACATTTGAGCTTTGTACTGCAAGCTAAATTGCCTGTTTATGATATATATTGTACTACCTCCGTCCCAGAAAAACATGCAACTATAGGTTGCATGCCATTCAAAATGACTAACGTTTGACCAAGTTTTCAAGAAATCGTATTCATATTTATGGCTTCAAATAAATTTATTACGAAAATATATGTTGTAATTAATTTGATGATGTTTGTTTGATAGTATAATTATTGATAGCTTTTTATCTATAATTTGTCAAACTTATGATACTAAAACATGTCATTGTTCAAAAGTTGCATTTTTTTTTGGGACCCAGGTTGTAGTAACTATGAGTTCAGCCCAACATATAGAATTTATGTTTTTAGTAGAATATAAAACCAGAGTTTGGAATAATAAGAGAAAGAATTTAAGCACGATAATTGCATCTTAACATGCAAGCAAAAAAAACTCTATATCAACTAACTAGAAAGCACAAAAATCTAGATGCTTTTTTCGAAAGACCCAGGGCGGCATATTCATTATTACAAGGTGCCAAAAAAATCAAGATTCATTCAGGATATATTACTATAGACTACAGCAAGTCAAGTTCAATTTGCAGTTGGCTCCACTTCTGAAGACGGCAACTGCAAGGTGAGCACAAGCATTAGGACTCATCGTAGTGATCATAGAGTTGAAAAATCCCCTAACTAGTTAAAGGTAGTCAAGAAATGTTTTGCCAAAGCAAATATCAAGGTTTACGTTGCCAATTCAAAAAGCTAGAAGACAAGCTCAGTTCAAGTGGGGTCTGCCTCTTGGTAAGGGTACCAACTACCATGTGATATTAGGGAAGAGAATTGGATGCATCCGGTAATCTGGTATGCAAAGAGCATCCTCTGCATAACCATCTCGTTGGGCGACACGCGAACAGCATCCCAATCCAACAGATCACACAGTCACCCTGACGCATTCGAAATTCTCACTGGGAGAAAATTGCTAGGGAAAGTTTATATAAAACTTTGAATGCTAAAATATGAGAATCCCACATCACTAGGAAAAGTTTCAAATCGTGATTGTATATGGGTGCTTGAAGTCTAAAACATAACATGGACCCATTATCAGTTACCTGCTGCGCTCACTAACTCTTGAGTCTTGACAAGGGCGTTGTTTTCAATTTGATTACATGCTATATGGGACCTGTAAACGAGGATTGTACGCTGCAGCAAAAATGAAATTGAAGCCTCTTGACAAGGACGTTGTTTTCAATTTGATTACATGTTATATGGGACCTGCAAACGATGATTGCACGCTGCAGCAAAAATGAATTGAAGCCTCTTTTTGTGGCGTGACGTGTGGTTGTACCTGGCCAACTAGGTTTAGAGTTTTTTTAATATACATATCGGTGTCATCTCTTCTCAATGCATAACCCCCCCCCCCCCCCCCCCAAATTCCTGCTAGATTGAGTCTTGTTTTTCAGTCCTTTCGCTGGCAACATTGAAATACACTAATAAGTAATATAATACACCGGTCAGCTAGTTGTATCGCCGTTTATTTTGACATGAAAACCCACTTGCTGAGTGCCGTAAAACAGGTGGAGGCCATTGTATTATGAACCAAGTTAAATATACACTTACAGATCAGTCATCTTTTTGTCCTCAGCATCTTATCCCATATATGCGCCGTGACAATTCTGGGATGTGTAGGACATGTCTTCGCGTAAAATTGGGACACGGAGACCTAATATAGAACATACTAGTCGTTAAGTTGTCTCATCACTCATCAAAGCCTCAGCTTTGCTTCAGATCGGATAGCTATCGCACAGATTCTCACTGCGGCAAACATGTCGACAAAGATAGCAAACACAAGAACATAGATGCATGTTGAGTCGGAGAGCACCTTGTTGCTACACCTGCATGTGCCTGTAAACGTGACTCATGGTCTAGTATTCTAGCTAGCTTGCCAGGTAGCTCCTCACTACAAGCCTGGACTATTCAAATCGACCAAATACTCATGCTCTTGATTCTTCTAGTTGAGGAACTATAAAGTTAATTACTTGTTTTTTTCATAAAGATGAGGAACTATATATATAACGTTCTGGCACTTGTAAATAAAGTGGCGTGTGAGTCATGAGTATCATCATCAGAAGCCACTTTATTTTGTACATTATTGTCCAAAAGCCAAATTAGCTCACCATTACAGGTGACAAAAGTTTAGATGGTGATATGTTAATCTATACAATATGTGGTCAAACCTCTGCCTAGCACACATCTATGGTGGATGCCATATATGGGCATTAGAATGGGAGATAACTACAACGATTAAGGAATGACAAGATGCCATCTTGCTCAACGTTAACCTTATCAACACTGCAGGAAATGATTTTAGGTCACTTTGTGCTAAGCTAATGCTGTTCCAATGCAAGTTGCAACCTCCACAAATTGCAGTTGCATATATATTCGACCAAGATAGTAGCTGTAGTAGTGGCGCACGCTCCTGTATAAATATTTTTAGCTTTTTAATTATGTGAATTGTATAGGTGCATGTGATATTTCTTCAGGTGCCCACGAGAGACGCACTTGTAGCTTTCAAATTGACTAAATTAACATTACTACATGTCTACATTAGGAAGGAAAAGAGTGTTTCTTGTAACCTCTTGAGATAGAATTGGATAGACAAAGTTAGACTTTTAAACATGGGAAAAAGACCTTTACTTGTAAATCAAGGTTTGCACACGTACGCGGCATGTAAACAAATCTTGTAAATAACGCTAGGGGCTTACCTACAAGCTAGCCTATAGTAACATATACTAACATGTAACCCAAAGGAGGTAACCACGGCTCAACCGCTCAACAAATTTTAATTACAAAGAGGGGAACTAAAGGATGATGCCCAAGCAGTCAAGCAGATAAGTACTGCCGGGAAACCTACATAGGAGATTTACGTCAGTTTAATTGGTGAAGAAAGTTTACAATCTATTAAACCTAATTAAGCCGGTAATGTCTAATAATGATGGTTTAATTAGGCATAATAAATTTGTCTCACGATGTACACTATATTTATGTAATTACTCTATGTTTAGTACTTTTAATTAGTGTCCAAACATTCGATGTGACAAATTTATAATTTTTTTACCAATTAAACAAGGCCCTGACACGTTGGCAATTTTCTTTTTGAGTGGATAGATGACCTGCTGCCAAGTCATCTTCTGGGTGTTTTATCTTCACACGTGGTCTCTGCTAATAAGTCATTTTCTTTTGTTTGCAGAGCCAAAAACGGGACTCAATGAAAGTGAATGTATAATAGGCCTTGTTCACATTTCAAACTAATCACTATTCATTCTAACTTTTTATTATTTAACTATTTCTCTCTCTCAAACAACATGTTTTTCAGGGCTTCGCTATAGTGTTTTTCTAAAGCTTTAGCGTTTTTCTACTTAACACCGCCTCGATCATGCAAAGAGAGACGCGTAGAGACACCTGTAGTCTGTAGAGTCCACGATCTCCGAAACTAGCGGATCTGCCGACGACGGCATCCGCAATCCAAGCTTGCTTGATTGCCAATTTGCCATCATATCATTCATATGTCTGTCACTCCGTCCAATATCCATGACCATGGTTCATGGTTTCTGGTTTCAATTGAACTCGGTTAATTTGCGAGCAAACAGAGGACAGACTGCAAGTTCTGCATGTTGCGAAACAGTCTCGATCAAAGCAACAACCTGCGCCGCTGTCTGAAGACATGTGTAGCCACAACGTGATAGCCATTGGATTCCTTTGGAAAGCAGGCAATGGCTCGTCAGAACCACTGCCGGCCGGGCCGGTCACTCATCTCTCGTCTACTTTGCTGTCGCGTCCGCGCTCGCGTTGCATCGAGCTGGCCACCATGTCCTTCATTTGGGACCCTGACAGGGACATCCGGACATGCACATAGCATCAGTGCAAACAGCCTAGGATACTGTTTATTGGAATTTGGAGGCAAGCCAAGAAGCCAATCGATTTCTTCATCAGACAAATTAAGGGAACCTATCAGTTCGTGTCTGTGATCGGAACTTGTTTTTCTTGATTTCCATCATCACGTATGTACGGCGTCCTGGTGATTCAATTTAATACAGGTGAACTAGCTTGTTAATTTGTCCATCTCGCTACAATGGGGTTCATCTTGAGACGATGGCCAGCGTTGCCAACAAAAAGTAGTGCAAACGGAACACATGAGCAAGTTATAGCTTTGTTCCGTTTCACCATTTTCGAAAAGAGGAGTTTTACAACCGCAGTACTTTTTTTTTTACTAATGTTAGCCGTTGATCTACCTGAGTATTTTTAGCTAAGTATTTATTTTAAATAGAAAAACATATTTAGTTAGTACCTCCCGGTAACTTTCTTTGGGTACCTCCCGGTACCGCCCATTTTACCACCATTAGATCTTTGGAAATGGACGGTTTTCATTTTTTCAAACATTGTAAAACTCCTCTTTGGAAAAATGCTCAGGAATATTTCGCATCAGCCGTATGTTGTTGTAATTAGGTAATAACAAGCTGAACATATAGCTTTGATTTTGCAGCCCTAGGAATAATTCAATAGTACATATAATGGTACCTAAATTTAAGTTCTTAACCTAGTTTTATATTTCCCTTTACCATAACAGGATTTCCAAATTTTTATTTGAATGTCAAGCTTGGGAGCGGGGCAAAAATGGGAACTTGCTCCTGTACGTCCTTTTCTAACCACTAGTTGTATCCCTGATTCACAAATAAAACGATGGTATTGGGCCTACTTTTTCAAGTGCTCGGAAAATATTAACAGTCAAGTCATGAACCACGATGTATAAATTAGCTAGTAAACCCGTGACGCTTCTGGGACGTGGAGAACATACCTTGCATTAAAATGAGACACTGGGACCTAAAATAGCACCTAGTCATCATTCACCTGTCTCCAAAGGGACTCATTTAACTTTTCTTCACATCAAGCAGCTGTATATCCACTCCAACCTGTCTCCACAGACAGGCCAAACAAACAGACAAAGCAGAACACCTAGCTAGTAACAGCATGCATGCACCAGTAATGTTAAAGTGATGCACTGATGCATGATCTTGCCACATGTCGTTGCCCACTAGAACATGCTAAGGATCAAATCAGATCAGCTTATATACTCACTAATCAAATCAGCTTGAGCACTCATCATGTTGCTTTGTCATGTCATATGCAGGAACAAAAAGGTTATGCCGCCACCTCCACTTGTGTATCATGGTCACTACTGTATATCTGCTTTCCTTCAAAAAAAATATTGACATACACCACAATGTTAAGCCCTCTCTATATTTTAGTTAGAAGCCAAATTACTGAAATTAGCACACATTGTAGGAGACAAAGCTCAGGCGGTGATATACTAATTTATGGTCAACATCTTTATTTTCTCGGGTCAGGTGCATCTTCAGTTGATCTGATGCCAATACAATGAGACCTCTGGACATGCATTGCGCACTTGTGCTGTGGCCATTACTAGAACAGATAAGTAGCACATTGACACGTCATGATGTAAGCCATCTTGGTATTGATCTACCTAATCAACACTACAGAAAACTATATTTGTACGGTATTTTGTTTCTAGTGCAGTCCCAAGTTGCAGCAAACAAATTGCAGAGTTTTTTAGACCCTTTCAAGGGCACCTCTGTTAGAATAAAAGCGCGAAAACGATAAACCAGGATCACAGAACCAAATTGCAATATCACACGAAACGAGAACGACACCGAGACACGATATTTTTTAACGAGGTTCGGCCATGCCCCTACATTCTCGGGGCATGTCTACGGGCGCTCCTCCCAATGAACAATAGCTACATAGGCATCCGGGCACCACTACGGCAACGCCACCGCCCACACTAGCCGTCAAATCGTATCTCATGGCTACAATGGTAGTGCCCTCATATTTATGGGCCTGGGGATACAAAGTACGACTAGAACTTTATCCCTAACCTACCAAATTACAACTCAAGGTCAATCGTAACTATGCCATACACATATTCGACACATATCCAATGTCGCTTGTAAAAGTGGAATTGTGCGCCATCACTTGCATAGCTGATCAAATAATTAACCAAACGAAGATGACAATAAGGAGAGGGTAAGAATGGTGACGAGCATATCTACAAATAACTACAGATGATTGATTATGTTTGACACGTGGGAGGAGTTGTGCCAATATTTGATGTTACTTTTGATATTATCCACATTTTTCACGTACCACATCATATAAGGGTTAATAATGATAGATTGAGACATGATTCCTTTTCGTTCACTTTTATGATATTGCTATAAGAACTAACTCTGCTAGTGTCAGTCGCTAACCTTGTTATTGACATGATATTTTAGATTATTATTGAAAATGACATCGTAATTCAATTGTGCGCACACGTGATTACATGTTCCTCGTTTCTCTTTTTGCTCTCGTAATATTTTATTAGACTCTTGCAATTGGATTCAACAAATGTTCTTCTTTCGTGATGAGATTTAGGAAAAAAATCTTGTAATTAATTAATCTGAGCCTTTTTCATAAGAAAAAAGAGTCCTAAATTATTAGTAAAACAAAAGCATTCATTTATGTCCACTATCCCTCGTCCTTATTACTTCTAAGTTATAACAAGCATGCAAAGAAAAAAAATACATGTAGAGAACTCCCAAGATATACAGGATTGATACGTAAATCCTACGAATTGTATAGGTACCCAACTATACAATTAGGGCTGTAAAAACAAGTCAGGTCAGCTCATTACATTTACAATCTCAAGCTGGGTCGTTAAACACACGAACCTTAGCAATGCACGAACGTAATTTTTTTTTTTAGGAGATCACCGGAGGGACGAGAGTCCCACATGAATAATTTTACCACACACGAACATAATTTTAGTAACTGCTGGAAAATTAGCTTGGTTCTCGGCAACTCGATCCAGCTCATTAACATGGAGTAGTTCATGAAGAGAAAAAAAAAATCCCTTTCACCAATGAAACTCTTGTGGAGTTCCCGCGCTTCAAAATGACCTCAAACTCACTACGAGTATATATAAAGAAAAAAAAGAAATGTACTGCTTCGGGCCCTGGGCCATGTGATGTGAGTTTGATTCTTTCAGTATACGGGCCCCCAATTCATCATACGCAAGGCCCGTGAGCTCTGGCGCCTGCTAGGCTAGGCCGACGGCCCACCAAAGCGTAATCGGACGCGGGCCGGAAACGGAAGCGGGAACGGAACGGGACTCTGTTTGTGTCAGGTGGGCCGGGGTGGCGCGAGTCCTCGTCTGACCCGCTCCCGATCCGACTCGGCTTCTCTTCTTTCCCCTGCTGATCCGAGGCCGCCATTAATACCACCCCCACCTCGCGTCCCCGCAACCAAGAACCCACCCAATCCCAATCTCAATCCCGCGAGATCAGCAAATCAATCCCTCTGCTTGATCTGCTCCAACAATGTCCGGCGAAAATGCGGCGGCAGCGGTGCAGGCCGGCGGCAACGCGCAGCAGCAGCAGCAGAAGCCCGACGCCGGGAACCTGATTCAGGTGTCCAGCTCCAAGAAGCCGCTCTTCTTCTACGTCAACCTCGCCAAGGTACGATCGATCCATCTGCTCTGGGTTCTCGCTTGCTGCCCACCAATGGTGGTAGTTTCTCTGGTTGTCCGGCGATCCTGTTGACGCTAATTCGTCGACTTCTATTCTGTGCAGAAGTACATGCAGCAGCACGGCGACGTTGAGCTCTCTGCGCTCGGGCTGGGTGCGTCTCCCTTCTTATTCTCATCCTAATTTCGTCTGCAGATCAAATCTTACTCAATTTCATCCTGTAATGCTTGTTGGTATCTCTGAGACTGAACGTTATTTTTCGGTTGGGACCAAGTTTGTCTGCAACCTAGTGTTGTCTTTAGCTGTAGCTAGCATCGCACCGTGTGTAAATTCTACAATGCTGCGTGTTTTTGACCGAATTACGAAATCAAAACTAAGTCATTGGGCTGACAAATAGATTTTAGGCACTTGTATGAGAGATGTAAAGCACAAAATCATTAGCAGATGTACTATCATGTTAGTGTAGGCTCAGGATCGTTCAATGTTCATAACTTGGAAAAGGCACACCATTTGTTTCCCCTTTGGTATAAATTTTCTATATAGTGCAAGTTTGAGCCTCATAATATAAATTTTCAGTAGCTATCTAAAATTATGTTTCCGAATTCAGTCAACATCTAACGAATATTTTTAATTGGCCTGCAGCCATATCAACCGTTGTGACTATTGCGGAGATTCTGAAGAACAATGGTCTTGCTGTTGAAAAGAGTAAGGGCTTCTTTTTCTTATTCGTCATCAAATATGTGTGTTTCTTAATTAGATCGAGATAATGTTGACAATGTCTCTGTCACTGTTGTTTTTTACCCCTCATCATGCCTATTCTCTTAGGGTACTCTCTTATTTATTATTTATTACCCTTAACCTGTGCAGAGATTAGAACATCCACTGTTGAAATCGGTGATGAAACGAGAGGCCGGTCAATTCAAAAAGCTAAGGTTAGAACAATATAAATCATTCACAATTTCTGATTATATGAATTAACATGTTGTTTCTGAGAATTTGTTCATTTTCGTGCGGCATCTGTCACTGTGTTGAAACTTAATTAACTCCGAGCTCCGTCTGCAGATTGAGATACTGCTGGGAAAGACCGATAACTTTGATGAGCTGATGGTCGCCAGCGCTGGAGAGGCACACGTAGGAGATGGCGAAGAGCAGGCTTAAGAGTCTCTAGATTTTCCTCGTGACCATTGGCGTTGCTAGCTCTGTTTGATTGGGCGCTGTTGATGCTTGAGATGAAATGTGTTTTGGTGTGCAGGCTTGTGTGGAGTTTTGAAACACTATATATAGTATGATTCATTGCATTTGTTTGCTGACCATCCACTGTGCACTGCTTATCGCTAATTTCGTGGTGTTACTGACCACTGCACTGTTGTGAGATACAGTAATATATACAAATCAAAATCTTTCCACACAGAATTAGACTGCATGATTAAAACACCAAGAACGTAGCCCCGTCCACTTGTGAATTATGATTGCCAATGGCATTTCAATTCGTTTTAGAAAGACATGCTTTCTACTTATCAAGTATATCAAAATCTAGGAACAGAGGTAAATTCCTCAGATCAAACTGAATACAAAAAGGGGTCAAGAAATTTTGCTGCTTGTAGCAGCACCTCAGTCGTGAGTTTCATCCAGTTCCAGAACCAGTTGATTCAAAGAAACACCAAAAGACAGCCACTGTCAGATTCTCGCAAAACTTAGCTCTAGTGAGGCATGTACCTTCACTCATCCTCTTCTTCGATCAGTATCTTCTTGCAGGCCTCGTAGCACATAAACGAAATCCCAGCAGCAGGCATCAACTTCATACAGCTCGGCCCTAACCCTCTGTAAAGGCCCCCAACGCCCTCGTCCTCGAGAATACTCATGAGAGCATGAAGCACGTTCTTGTAAAGCTTCCTGTTACCGACGGCTCCAACTTGCATGTGCTTGCGTGCGACCTCAAGAGGAAATGTAGCAGTGCTTGAGATAGCTCCTGCTGTAGAGCCAATGAGTAGGGTTGGAATGTTGCCGATCTCATTTGTCTTGAAAATCTTCTTGTACGCCTTCTTTAGTGTATCATAGGCGAAGTAGTTAGTCGCAGCATAAGGAATCACCCCAATTAGACTTGGAGCCAGGCCTCTGTACAACTCAGTAGGCCCTTCTTCACGGACGATTTTGACAAATGCATCAAGGAAATTGTTATACACACCTCTCTGCAGAATTAGAGAACAGCCACATTATAGCCATTCATGTTCAGCACTTTTCTTAATACAGGTTTGCTCACTCTAACAGCTTCTGGGATATTCTTGTGAGGTACCACTAACCTGTATAGTTAATCTTGTCTTAATCAATTCCAGAGGGTACATACACAGCGTTGAGCTGACACCGGCAAATGCCCCAGCCACTAGTGACGGAGGGAGTGGGATCTTCCGTTCTTCCCCAGATTTAGGAGTCAAAAACTTATTAGCTGTATCGAAGGCGAAAAGCTGCACAGAAAGAACCAAACATACAATCAGCCAATCACATACATACATGTATGAAGAAATATGTCAGTCCATCCCATAAGGATCAATGGTATATCACCGTGTTTACCAAGACAATGTTACCAGAATTACAAAGAATCTGACATTCTGACGGTGTCATTACATATGAAGCCATTAACCCTATCCAATACCAGAC